>CM077837.1:16620091-16795200 GCA_039776855.1 Mylabris sibirica | reverse complement strand
AACGGTTCGCTTTACCCGGAAGTTCGTTTTAACCGGGTTCGTTATATTAAGAAACGATTTCCACAGTCCTTATGGAGTTTTACTTCGTACATTTGAGATTGGTTCGTTTTAACCAGAAAATCGTTTTAAACGGGTTCGTTATAAGTGAACACTACTGTATTATCAGATGATGATGTTGAGCAGATTATTTCTGAAATCTTTACTAATAATACAATTAATGAATTATCTGATAGTAATTGGAAAACTAGATTAGAAGCAGCTGAACAATTTTTAAAACAAATTCAAACATTAGATAGTAAAGATATACCTACACAAGCTTTAATAAAAACATTAATAATTGAGAAACCGGGTCTTAAAGATACAAATTTTCAAGTATTAAAAATTAAATTGGATATTGTTATATATTTAGCTGAAAATTCGAAATTTTCAACAACAACAACAACAGATATTTGTGTTGTTGATATTGCTGAGAGATTTGGTGATCCAAAAAATGGTTGTTTAGTTGGTGAAACAATGACATCAATTGCTGAAGCAACAAGTTTCTCACATGTATCTGTACAAATGATTGAATCTGCATTCAATCAAAAAAATCCAAAAGTTATACAAGAATGTCTATTGTGGTTGTCGAATGCTATCAAAGAATTTGGATTCAGGTTAGTCGATTATTTAATTTAATTTAATTTTTAAAAATATATTTAAAATTACAGTAATCTAAATCCTAAATTATTTATTGATAATGCAAAGAAAGGATTATCTTCAACAAATCTGAGTGTACGACAAGCTGCTATAACTTTTTGTGGTGTACTTTACCTCTATATGGGTGCATCAATTAATATTTTTTTTGAAAATGAAAAACCTGCTTTACGTGATCAAATCACATCAGAATTTAATAAATATGAAGGTGAAAAACCACCAATACCAACAATCTATTAAAAAATAATCTGAAATGCGGTTGACCCTACAGGCCATTAATGAAACTTCCCGCTAAGCTTTTAAAGCTCTAAAACTATTGTGAGAGGTACAAATTTGATTAATTAAAGAATTTTGAAGTTATGTTGAAAAAACGTTTTTTCGAAATTTTTCGACAACGATATCTCGCGAACAAATCAACGGATTTGGACAAGCTTTGCGGTATTCAACACAGTTTTTGAAGCTCCAAAAATACTGTAAGGAGTATAAATTTGATTGGTTGAATAATTTTGAGGTTATGTTTAAAAAACACTTTTTTCGACATGTTTCGACAACGATAACTCATGAACGAATCAAACGATTTTGATCGTTCAAACGGCATTCGACGTCATTAGCTAAGGTCAAGAGCTGATTAGATTATGGAATCGATCGGTACAGCAGCTCAATAGTTATTTTGAAAAAACATTATTTTAACAAAAGAAATTTTTCGGTTTTTTTGGAATTTCTCAAAACCTATCGGGCCGAATCGGTTCAAATTTACACGAAATTTAAGTTTGGTGGAACTCTTTTGAATGCCGTAAAGATTATTTCAATCCGTCAATCCGTTCAAAAGTTATGAGCTGTACTGTAAACAATTTAGAAAAAAAAGAACAAAATTAAAATTTTTATGTAAACAGATTGGATACAACTGTTTTAAAACATTTCATCATTACAATTATCTTCCTTCGTTTTTGAGTATTTTTTATAAACTGACTGTCTATCAGTTTTTATCAATTTCGTACTTTGTTTATATGGAATTTCATTCAATTTATTTCGTATAAATCGACAATTATTTAAACGATAATGATCATTATTATAAAACTTATTCGTATCGAAATTATTCATAATTATCATTTTTAAATATTTATCAGGTATATAATAATTAATAATCACTGTAGCTAATTGTAATTTACGTAATAGGAAACGTTTACGTAATCTTAAATTATCAATATCACGTTGATGTTCATGATAATTATAAAGTGATTTTCGTTGAATTTCATCTAGAGACTTCTCAATTTCATCGATTTGTTCTGTAATCATTTCATTTTCATTTTGTAAATTTAGACAATTTTCTTTAATTTTCATATGTTCTTGATTTTTCCGTTTCCATTTGTAATCTAATCGACGAAAATAACGATCGAAATTTTGTTGTTCTTTTTGAAAAAGTCGATGTTTTACAATCAAGATTTTCTTTTTTAAATTATTCGTTTCAATTTCAATCGTTTTAAATTCGTCTTGCAATTTGATAAATTGTCGTCCATCAGTGATTTTCACGTTATTTTCTTGTAATGATAATGTGGAAATCTTTGTTTCCAAACGATTAATTTCCTGTTTAAGAGTTTCTGTATAATTATCATTATTCCATTGACCAACTACATTAATTAAATTCAATTTACTAAATATTCTAATATTATTTTGAATAGATGCAATTGAAATTGTACAACATGTATGCGATTTTCTAACATTTCTCTCATTATTAATTAGTTTTAATGAATCAATAAAGAATTGTTCTAAATTATTAACATCACTAATACGTTCTCGTATTATTTTTCTATTAGATTCATTTGTTGATAAATTATTTGATTCTCCATTACAAATTTCTAAATACGATATAGAAACTGTAAATTTTCTATTTTTATCTAATTGATTCATACGATCAAATAAATATTGAAATGTATTCGAAATAATACCTTTCGAATTAATATCATCAATTATTGTAAAAGTTTTATTAATTGTTGAATGTCGATAAACAAAAAGTGTACAATTACAACCATTTAAACAATTTTCAATCATCGGTTTGATATGTTTTTTAAAACCATTGATTTGCCCATAAATCGAATCAAGCTTATCATCATTTTTTAAGAGAATTAAACACTTATCTTCATGAAATGATACGATTCTACTCATTTCTTTTAGTACTTTTAATGATTTTTATTTAAATTTGAAAGAGCGTCAAAGTATGACATCTAGTTACTAGATTTTTTGTTGTAATAAAAACGTCAAGGTGAAGATTTAGAAGAATTCTATTTATAATCAACTACATCCCCTAGTTGGAAGGAACCATTCGGCATACCATGGAGCAAGCCTTGGTAACTCGTCATGCCAATGTTCCAAGCCTTGGCTGAACATTGGGTGCACAATGGTTCGAGCCTTGGATGATGGCCATGTTCCAAGTCTCGGAAAACAAAAAAAGTCGAGCCTTGAGCAATTTCTCTACTGTGGCTTGTGGCGACTGTAGAATCCGATAATCCGCTTTTGTTCTACTGTGGTCCTAAGGCGAACGAAAACATTGCTATGCTGTCATACTCCGCTGTGGCTTTGAAGCAACCGGCGCCGTTTTGTTCTGTCTACATTACGCTGTGGCTTGGAGGCGACTGGAAACGTTTGTGCAGTCTACATTCCACTGTGGCTTTGAGGCAACCGGAAACAAAGGAACAAAAACAGTGGATATGCAAAACTTTCTATCACTCGAGTACTCAACACATCATTATTTTTCTCACACTTATAGCCAAAATGGTGACCTTAAATCCTCGCGCCCCGGGCAAATGTCCGGCTTGCCCCCCCTAAAGCGAGCCCTTTTCATGAGATTTCTTTTCAAAATTGGATAATTTTCATGTCTCCTGGCTTGCGCATTTGGAATTTTGTAAATTTACAATTCGAGCGTAGTCTATGCGAGCTGTTCTCAAGACCCTTCGAGCTGGGCGGAGCTTAAATAATTCTACAGTCGACAGTGTTCATGTAAATTTGAGATATTTCTTAGGGGTTAATTTCATAATTTACAGTTATAAAAAAGGAAACAAATACAAATTTAATATTATGTAGAAGAAGATAGCATGATCGAAAGCCTCAGTTCGAATTATTTTTCTACCCCCAGCTCTTTCTTCGAGAAGTACGATGGGATTTTTCCCTTCCTGCCTAGTAACATCAAGGAAGCGTGGTCCTTTTTGGAGTTAATTACTCTCCCTACAATAGCTCAGTGAGTGGTTCACTTCGAATGGAACGTACATAACCTTCATTTCGACGAAATTGACCTTATTTCGCTGCGAGTGAGTCATATATAAAGGATGATTCACGTCGGACGAAAAGTTCTAATAGTGACTCCCATTATTCGTAGACCATGCCAATATTGATGTTTTTCATTTTTCTTAATTTTATTCTGGAATAGGAAGGAATTCTTTGCTTTTTTTCTAGAATGCAATGGAGAAAAACGGAAAAGTCAATGTTTGGAGGATCCTCGAGTCATTCTAGGTCGTTCTGTGTGTTAAGTTCGTTTTTGAGAATCGCAACCTTGTCCAAAACGAACGATTTTTGGCCAACTTTTAAATGAGCTACAAGGTTCTAATTTTGTTAAAATATTCACTAGGCGCCCTCCTATAAATCCTTGAAATATTTTCCAATCTCTTGCCAAATAATGGGAGTTGTCGTAAAAAAATTTCGTCCAACGTGAATCACCATGTATAAAATTGTTTGTCCTGACTGACTGATTCATCATGGCCGAGCGTAAACTATTGCAGATAAATACATGAAATTTGTCCAGTAGGGTCCTTTCATAACGTAAACACCCACTAAGGAAGGATTCTTGAAAATTCTACCCCTAAGGGGGTGAAATAGGGGTTGAAAATTTCTTTTTGAAGCTAGAAGCATGAAACTTTAAATTTATGTTTTTTATCAGAAATAAATAAATACATCTTTCAGCATTTTTAAAATTACGCCTTTAAGGGGATGAAATAGGGGTTGAGAGTTTATAGGGAAATCCGTCATTTTTTGAAGCTAGAAGCATGAAACTTTATATTTGTGCTTTTGATCAGAATAAATACATGTTTCAGCGGTTTTTTTTAAATAAATCCTCAAAGGGGTGAAATAGGGGTTGAAAGTTTATACGGAACTCCGTCATTTTTGAAGCATAAGAGTTTTTATTTATACTTTCGATCAGACATAAGTAAATACGTGTTCCAGTGTTTTTTTTAAATTACACCCTTAAGGGGGTTTAAATAGAAAATGAAGGTGTTTGTATGGGAGTTCTGTCATTTTTGAAAGTGATAACAAGAAATATTATTATTATTCAGGCCTTAAAATAGAAAATATTAAACGCTTGATCTATCATTTTAGAAAGTCCCACCCTTTTGGGGAAGGAAATGAGGATGATTTTTGAAGTTCTTTTAAGTTGAAAGTATGAAACGTTATTACTATTTGGTCTTTTTATTACAAAGCAACAAGTAATCGTTTAAGCATTTTTGAGAATTCCACCCCTAAGGGGTGAATATTGCATGAAATTTTGAATGGAAAGTCATCATTTTTCAAACTAGAAGCATGAAAATTTATATTTATGCTTTTAATAAGAAATAAATAGAAATATGTTGCAGCCTTTTTTTAAATTCCACCTTTAAGGGGGTGAAATAGGGAATGAAGGTTTGGATGGGAATTCTGTCATTTTTGAAGTTAACACCAAGGAATATTGTCATTTTGGTTTTTGAATAGAAAACTATAAACACATGATCTATCGATTTCGGAAATCCTAACAATAAGGGGATGAAATAGGGGATGATTTTGGAAGTTAATTGAAGTTAAAAGCAAAAAACGTTATTACCATTTGTGCTTTTGATTACAAAACAATAAGTAGACTTGAGACCGAGTCTGAGATCGGTTTATATCGTGCGATCCATTAAATTTGTTATCAAAGTTAGCGTTGAAACTGACAAGGCATGTCCTTGATTGAACCATCATATTTCTGTATTAAAATTGTCATTAAATGTGCCGTTTGTCGTGATGATTCAATCCAAGACATGCCTTGTCAGTTTTGACGCTAACTCTGATAACGAATTTAATGGATCGCACAATAAATACGGGCATAAACGCTGGATCGTTTAAGTTTAACAAACCAAATATATTTTTTATTTATTTGTAAATGAATTTCAACAAAAAATAAACTATACTCAACAAAAATATATGAGAATCAATAAAATTATTGTACTGGAACTATTTTACCACAAAATTGAATTAAACCAAATTCACCAGTTTCCATCCATTTGTTATTTCTAGCTTTTGCCATTTCTGCAACACCAACCTTTAAACCACACACAATATCAGCTTTAATTGTACGTAAAGTTGCTAATTTTGTTGGATGGAAACCTTGTAAACCATCTTCAATTGATGTTGTCGGTTCCCAATTCTTTTCACCAAATAATTTACGATAATTTAAATCACCCTTAAATATCACAAATTTCGATTCACTTAATTGTTGATAAAGTTGAATATTTTTAATTTTCATTTGTGAATAATCAAATGGTAATGTCCAAAAATCATTTTCTATAATTAACCATTGTTTATTCTCAATATAATTAAACCATCGTTTAGATAAAATTTTTAAATTTTCATCTGAATGTATTTTTAATTGATTTAAAAACCAAAAGAAATCATTTCGCATTACATCCGATATAAACCATGGAATTGTTTTAACGTAAAATCGAATTTTCTCAGCAAATTTCAATGATATTAAATAATCAGCTATACATAAATCAGTAAATAATTCATAACCAGCATTATCAAAAACTATATCTGGAATTTAAAAGAAAAATTTATTTAAAAATACATTAAAAATTATAATAATTTTATTCAATGATAAAATTACCAATAATTTTTGAATTAGTTGAATTATCATTGATTGTTTCCCAAATTTTTTCCGAATCATCTGCTAAAATATACGCATTTAATTCATCCAGAATTGATAATTGATGATTTACAACATTTACAACACCATTTGATAATGATAAATCACATTTATTGCCCCATAAATTCAACTAAAACAAATAATTAAATAAAATTTAATTAAAATTTATTATAGACATGTTCAAGAATCTAATGTACAGTGGCGATTTAAAAAAGAGACCGAGGCTTGAACGAGAATTTCACATATTTTTGTTAGTGTGGAAGTTAGGTTGTTTCTATCGTGAGGATAAGAAGAAACAAATTTGTAGAAACTATCTTTTTATTCAAGTAAATACCTAAAACAGCATCAGTAACCCCACCCCCTTCTTCTGATTGAATATCTTTCTACCCAAATTCTGACCTGTTAAGATTATGTTACATTGTAATGACCGCCCTCAATTAAAGGACATAGTTGAGATAAAGCACGTTCGTCTCTAGTCTAGCCACGCCTACTCGGTAAATTTAAATTGTATTTAAATGATTAATAGTGTATACGACTTTTTATGTGAAACAAATAAGTATTTAGATTAATTTTTTAATTACATTACATTTCTATAGTATTATTTTTGTTTTATTAATAACTCAACAAGTGAGCTATTGTACTCAAGGAAGAATGACTTTTTTTATATTATTTTAGATTCAATCAAAAGTATGTGATTATTTCCACGCCATTGAATAGTTTACATCTCCTTCATTATTGTTTTTTAATTGGTTAACATCTCTATTTCTCCAACTACTTTTAACTGGAATTCTTTTGTATTTATATGTGCCTTATCTTATATATGTCTATCAATTATTGTTCTAGGTATGTCTAAACTTGAATAAACAGAGCCGGCTCGTGCTTTGAATTAGTAAGGATACTGTTATCATGTAGTTACATGCAAAGAAGTTAAAGAAAGAATGAAATGCAAAAGAAAATGTAAGAAACAGAGAGAAAGTAAAAAGAAGGATAGAAAAAAAGGTAAGAAAAAACAGGTGGCGAGAGAGAGAGAGAAAGAGAATGAGGCAAAAGATGGAGAGAACGAGAGGGGAGAAACCGAAGAAAGAACAAAAATTACAGAAAATAGAAAGAAAGGGTTACAATAAAAAAAAATTAAAATGTCTTTAGAGAAAGAAACAAACAGAATAGAAAGAAAAAAGAATGATAGTAGAGAAAAGGAAAGACAAGAGAAAATGAAAAAGAAAGTTTGGAGACAAAGAAAGAAACACGGAAGAAAGAGAAAAAAGGATATGAGATTGGCGAGAGAGATGGAGAGAAAGAGATAGGGGAAGAAAAACAGGAGAAAGAACAAAAATAACAGAAAATAAAAAGATCTCCAAAGGCAGCAAGTACCTTATATAGCGAATTTTTTATGTATCTACATACTGAAATATTAATTGCAAAACATTCTTATGATACTGACAATTAATATATTTTAATAACATTGAATCAACTAATAAATTCATTTCCCGTAATACGTTTAATCAAGGCCTGTTTGATTTTTTCAAGCGAAATTCTCTAGCAGGCCATGCGTCTAATATTAACTGTCAAAATTAGTTACCCCCCGCGATATTCAATTTTTTTTCTAATATCAATTGTCAGAACACATAGCCATCTTAGATACGTGATTTTACTGCTTATACTCAAAAAAGAGATTTTTGCATTTTTCTTGCGATCCAATGAACCGATTTTGATGATTTTTTTTCTGGGTCATAGAGAATGGTCGGCTCTACTGTTATTTTAATTTTCATCCAAATCTAAGCAAATTTAATATTGAAAATGATTTTTTTTAACATTTCTTCAGCTCTTATTCCAAAAGTGTTGGCCCTACCAGTCTGGCCAACGAACTCATCCAAGCTATCACAAAGACCGATTTTTGTACCAAGTTTCATTAAGATTGGTGTATTTTTACGGCAGTTATCGTGGATATACATATATAAATATATATAAATTTTAACGAACGGTGGATATGGGTTCCTGAGGTTCCAAAACGAACTTCTATGCAAAAATTTTTCGGAAATTCAAAAGTAAGGATCTCGTCATTAGCTAATTTTTTAAAAAAAAATTCGCTAAAAGGAGGGTGACAATAAAAAAATGAAGTCTCCAGAGAAAGAAACAAACAGAATAGAAAGAACAAAGAATGATAGTAGAGAAAAGGCGAAAGACAAAAGGGAAAGAAAAAGAAAGTCAGGAGAGAAAGAAAGAAACACGGAAGAGAAAGAAAAAAGGATATGAGAGTGGCGAGAAAAAGAGAAAATCGAAGATCATGCCTAAGAAATATGGTATATTTCCGGCATAAATAATTAAATCCATTATTGTAAATAATGTGAAAACCAATAAATAATAATAATAATAATAATAATAATAATAATAATAATAATAATAATAATAGTTAGTAAAACAATTTTAGAAAGTTGCAAAAAAGATATGAGAAATTTAAGTGTAGCATGGATAGATTATAAAAAAGCATATGATAGTGTACCCCATAGTTGGTTAATTGAAACTTTGAAAATTAACAAAATACCTGATATACTACTCAATTTTATGGAAAACTCAATGAAACAATGGAGTGTAGACCTCAAATTAACAACAAAAGAAGAAAATATTTCAATAAACAATATTAAAATTAAAAATGGAATATTTCAAGGAGACTCATTATCACCTCTATTATTTTGTATGTCATTAATACCACTAACATCATTATTGAACAAATCTGATACTGGATATAAAATTAAAAATTGCCAAAACAAAGTTAATCACCTATTGTATGTTGACGACTTAAAATTAATTGCTAAAAACGATAAAGAATTAGAGAAACAACTAAAAATTGTTAAACAATTCAGTGATGACATTAGAATGGAATTTGGATTAGATAAATGTGCTAAAGCCAGCTTTATCAGAGGAAAATTACAAGTAAAAGAAAATATTCAACTTGATACGAATACAATTATCGAAACATTACAACATGAACAAGTATACAAATATTTAGGAATTGATGAAAATAATGGAATACAAGATCAACAAATGAAATTAAAAATCAATGCAGAGTATTGTAAGAGAGTCAGAATGATTCTAAACACAGAACTGAAATCAAAAAATAAGTTTATGGCATTAACATCATTAGCCATACCTGTCATACAATACAGTATAGGCATAATAAAATGGACTAAAGAAGAAATCAGAAAGTTAGACACAAAGACAAGAAAACTATTAACAATACATGGATTGTTACATCCCAGAGCAGATATAGATAGGTTATATGTTCCAAGATCAGAAGGAGGTAGAGGATTAATTAATATTGAAATGATGTACAATCTAACTATTAAAAGTCTAGTAACATATATAAAATTGAAAGAATCTGATAAATTCCTAAATATGGTATACATTTATAATAGAAATAAAATTGATGAAATTTTGAACGATCAAGTTGAACAAGAAACAATAGATAATACTGATATAACAAAAACTGAAACCGAACGAGTCAAAGAAATCAAAATTAAAATGAAAGATAGACTAATTAACGAAAAGAAAGATATTTGGCAAGATAAAATTTTACACGGACAATTCTTAAGAGAAACGAAAAAACAACACATTGACGAACAATCTACATGGCAATGGTTGAAAAATGGTGAATTGAAAGGCGAAACTGAAGCATTAATTACATCAGCTCAAGATCAAGCTATAGCAACAAATTACTTTACAACAAGAATATTAAAAACAACAAATGATGAAAAATGTCGCCTTTGTAAAACAGAAAAAGAAACCATTCAACATATAATATCGGCATGTAACATATTAGCAAAAAAAGAATATTTGGAACGTCACAATGCAGTAGCAGCACATCTACACTACAATATATGCAAATATTACAACATTGAAGTAGTGGATAAATGGTATTTACATCAACCACAAGAAGTAACTGAAACATCAGATGTGACTATATTATGGGATACCCAAATACAGACAGATCGGCATATACCAGCTAATAAACCAGATATTATAATCAAAAATAAGAGAAATAACAATTGTCTTATTATAGATGTTGCTATACCATCCGATTATAATCTGTTACAAAAAGAAGCCGAAAAGATAATTAAGTATAGAGACTTACAGATCGAGATCCAACGCATGTGGAATATGAAAACCAAAATTATACCCGTGATTATTGGAACAACTGGATTAATTTCGAAAAACTTATCAAAAATCATCATTGAAGTAGGTACCTGGTCAACACAACATCCAAAATTTGCAAAAGACAGTCCTGTTAAGAACAGCCCACATTATAAGAAGAGTAATTCACTAAAGAAAATTTCAAGCTCATGCCTAAGAAATATGGTATATTTCCGGCATATTGTATATGTATATCCATTATTGTAAATAATGTGGAGACTAATAAAAATAATAATAATAATAAATTGATAGTTGATATTTCTGACATTTGATAATTGTCTCTTTCAATTTGCTATCTAAATCCGCTTAATAATTATTGAAAATCAATGATATTGGCTAAGTTTTAGCCAGTTATAAACGAAAATGTCTGAAAAACAAAATCCAAGAGTTTTTTGTTATTTACAATTTTCTCAATTTTTTCCAAAATAGATAACTTCAAAATATGCAATTTGACATGCTCTATCCAACGCACGTTTACTCTTTACAATATCTCAAAAAAACAAGCGAGAATTCGATTGATTTTTAGTTGGCATGAAAAGTCACTATTTTATCCCTATGTTGTGATTATACAAAATCATGCTATAATACAAAACCATACTATATATTCGATGTGAGTAACACATCGAATGCGAATTTCTATAACACACTAGTATGTTATAAAGTGTTTTATTAATTTAAAATCGGTATAGTTACGACCTCTTTATTGTATAAATAGAGTTACCTATCTCGACGTTTATCCGAAATTTTCTTAAATAAATATGTTATAAATAAATATTATATGTTACTTTTGTTTCAGTCTGTATGTAAAAGATATCTAAATGTTATCGAGGATTCTAAAAGACATCACATTCTAAATGTCTTACCTTTAATAAATTAATAAAATCAGCCTTCACTGCAGTATCTGGTGATTGATTTATAGTTTTTAATAAATAATCACCTAAATTTATCATTATTGGTATAGCTTGTTCAGTGGCTGTTTGTTTTTGTTTAAAGAATGGATCATAATCTTTCAGGTGATTACTGTAATTAAAATAATAATAATAATAATAATAATAATAATAATGATCAAATAGAGTGTACAAACGGTATTCCATTCCATTCAGTTGACTACGTCTATAGTTACGTAGTAGCTTTATACTTTATGAAGTCGTAGCTTTGTTCATACATTATTTGTAATAAAGTATGAACAAAGCTAAGACTTCATATTAATAAATGCATGGCCAACTATGAAAGTAAAATAATATTTGTACAGCCTGTATATAATAATAATATAGTTGAATAAATTGCAATTACGTCAATTCAAAAGCCTCTCTAATCCTTCTATACATATAACATTCAGCTAAAAGCCAAATTGTTGTAAAATATGTTACATTTCCATTATTTTTATCATTTAATTCATTAATATATGAATTATAAAATTCAACATCAGATGCTGTTGAATTCAATAATCTTAATGGTTTATTAGTTTGTATTTCATATTTCAATTTAGATAATTCACCAATAATAAATTTTAATTCTTCTTGTCCATTTGAACCATATTTTTGATTAATTTCATCTTTATTTCGTACTAGACTATCAACTGTCTGTGTTAAAATAATAGGCATACGATTTTTTACTGTATGATAAGCAAAACTCCTATAAACAAATTAAATAAAATAAATCATAATTAATATAATTAAATTTTAAAAAGAATACATACTTTTTATAATATGCACTTAAATAAACGTTAAGTGGTGTTTCTTCATCGAGTATAACTAAATTTTCAGCTACAACACTACATGCCATGATTATTGAAAAAAACGGTAATAATCTGTTGAAAGACTGGAAAATTTTAAATGTTATTTTATATTAAATTGTTATCAAATTAAATTAAATAGTTTAATCTATTTTAAATAAAGATTACTTAATGTGTGATAAGATGAAAATCATTCTTTTATAATTAGTTTAAATGTAAGGTTATGTCATTGTTAAGTCATTGTGGTTGACACGGTTGACAACTTACTAGATACTAGATAATTTCGCTTGACGCTCTCTTACAGGCTTTTACAACAGTTACTAGATATACAGGACGATCCACGTCAGAGCAAAAATTCTTATGGCATGTCACATTATATGGCGAGCAATTCGAAAAATATTTCAAGCATTTATAGGGGGGTCCCCAGAGAACCTTTTATAACCTCGTAGCTCATTGGGAAATTGGTCAATAAGACACTACGTTTTTGTAAGAAAGTCGGGATTTTAGACGACGAATTATACATGTCTGAGGTTTTATAATTACTAGAAGATCCTCTTAAAATAGTTTTTAATTGTATTTCACCACTTTTTTGTCGGAAAGTTGAAAAATAATTTTGCGGACATTTTTATGAATGAATAGCTCATTTACCTTTTTACTATTTTTAACTCAATAAGGGAAGATTATTTAGTGCTGATTAGGTGTTTGTTTATTTTAAAAGAAAGACCTTGACATTGGATACATTAGACCTGAATAAGGAGTACGTGACTTCTATTATTTTTACAATAGAGAAAATCAGATAAGAGCAAAAAACAAACAAACAATGTGTTAGAAAGAGAAAGCAAATTTTTCATCTAAAATGGCGGCATATGTCATACTCGTCATACTTTTGGCTGTACTCAATAATCTGTTATGGAGTCAGGTATCTTGATTTTAAATTCAACTTCTCAATGTCACCAACTTATAGTTTCAAATCCAAATATCCCCCATAAATGGCGGATATTGCGGTACTGTATATATTTAGTAACTGTAGGCTTGTACATTTCTTGAAAGTACCATAAAAAGCAAACATACAAAAATGCCAGCTTTGGCCGCATTGGCGCTATTAACTCGACACTATTAGATTAGGTCCTCTAATTAGGTCAATTGTAATAATGACATACAGGCAACATGAGTAAAACTAACCTCAAATTTTAATTTAAATATCTTCATTATGATTTATAATAATCATAATGAATGCTTTTTATAATTAAACCTTATTTCTAACCAGTATATTTGATGGAAATAAATCATTAGTGATGTGAGTTGTGAGTGTGTATAGTACAGTTATAAAATACAACTGTATAATACAATAAATATTGTATGGATTAAAGGCTTATTAATACCGAGTTTACTACAGTATTGAATAAATAAGGCAATGTTGATATAATTTTTACCTCTTTGACAGCTAAACGAAAATAAAATCAAAACAGAAAATGGGAGTTTTTATTTTTTATTCAACTTTCAGCTTAAATATCAATATTTTATTCGTTTGTGTATGTGTCTGATGATGATCACTGATCAAACACATGCCTATAGTGGATAACTTATCATTGACAATGAACGTCAATCTATCCTTGATAGCCTGTAATGGAGCGCCAATTTTTGAATAAAATACGGCAAAAAATACCGTTATAAAACGGTATAATATACATGTATTGCACAAAAAAATAAAATACCGTAAATCAACATCACTAGACTTCTGTTCCTAGTTTTTTACATGAATCAACCTAGCATCTTTTCTTACCTCTTTTTATACGATCATACAAATATTTAATGAAAATATTTAAAATTAACTCTATTTTTTTCATCAAGTAGATCTCAACATACAAAAATCACAAGGACGAACGGAGATAGAAACACAAACTGTTTCTTTTCTTGTCAGGTTACTAGCGCCAATGAGGCCAGAATTGGCATTTTCTTAAAAGTGGCGATATAGGTCAAATGCATAATCCTCTAAGACAGCGTTGGGTTGAAAAATCAAGCATAACACAAACATACGCCTTAAGCATGAAAGAGGTCGCTGTAATCATGACACCACAGCTGGCGCTGTTGCCAAATTTTCCTCAAGTGTGTCATATGGATTACTAAACGTAAGCAATATATTACGATAATTACGCAAAACTTGATATTTTCAAATGTAACTCTTATTTATTTCTAAACTTCTTTAGTCTTGTAACCTTGTCAAATTTTATAATGCATATAAGCATATGTAAATTTTTTATTGGTGTATAAGTTTAAAGATAAACTGTTACATTTGACAACACTGTTCACTCCTGTTTCTGATTATTTAGTTAAAAAAAGATGAGGATATACAAAGTAGTAGTACTTGAGAGAGATGATAGATTTCTCCTACTCTGATTTAATCAGCCAATCAAACGGTCAAATTTATCAATTTGAATATCAGTTGTCGTTAAAACTCCATCAAAGTATCAATTAAAATAACGAGCAATTTTTAATCTTTATTCGTTTATTTAATTAAATTTTATAATTAGTGAACGAAATACAATGGAAAAAAATAAGATGTCAACGAAAACAATGGAAAAAATAATTAACGACCATATTAAAGAAACTAATGTACCTGAAGAACATAAAGAGCAGACTTCAGAACTGATGAAAAAAATGATGTCTCATGAAGCCTACGGCAATCCAGAGTAAGTTTTAAGTATATTAAAATTAAAATTAAATAGATTTTAATTTAAAAAATCTCATATAATTAAAGTTATAAATGGTCATTGGATGATTTCGAGATTGGTAAAAGATTAGGCCGTGGAAAATTTGGTCGTGTATTTCTGGCTAGAGAGAAAAAAACTGGTTTTATTGTCGCATTGAAGACAATAATAAAGAAAGAAGTGACTGAAGGTCGAGTTGAACGACAAGTACTACGAGAGATTGAGATTCAAACACATTTAAAGTAGATAAGATTTATTTCATTTAAAATTGAAAATTATTGTGTTTTTTATCTTTATTGTAGACATCCGAATATTTTACAATTATTATGCTGGTTCCATGACGATTTCCGTATTTATTTGGCCTTAGAATACGCTGGTAAAGGTGAATTATACGGTCATTTAAAGAACAGCCCTGATGGTCGTTTCGATGAACACCGGTAAATTTGATTAACATTCTATTTATGTGTGTGCTTCTATTAATAATATTTTTTTTAAATACAAGATCTGCAAAATACATTTATCAAGTAGCTGATGCTTTACAATACTGCCATGAAAATAAGGTGATACATCGTGATATAAAACCAGAAAATCTATTATTAACAATTACTGATGATGTGAAATTAGCTGATTTTGGTTGGTCAGTACATGCACCATCATTAAGACGTACAACAATGTGTGGTACATTAGATTATTTACCACCAGAAATGGTAGATGGTCGTGAATATAATGAATATGTTGATAATTGGTGTTTAGGTAGAATTAACAAATTTGGAATAAGAAATTATTTATTAAATAATAAATTTTCAGGTATTTTATGTTATGAATTTTTAGTAGGTAATCCACCTTTTGAAAGTGAATCAAGTGATGAGACTTATAAGAAAATTAGGAATGTTGCAATAAAATTTCCCAGTTTTATGTCAACAGGAGCGAGAGATTTGATTTCAAAGGTATTTTTAATAATGAAAAGTTGGCAATTTACGACAATATAACAGAGTATACGGAAAGAATCACATACAACGATAGTTTTGATGGTGTTTCATATTCTAAGGATTTGTGGTCAATTACAGTGCACTTTTTAAATTTCTTTGCTTTCTAAGTGTTAAAAAAAAAACACAATTATACTTAGCTATAGAGTTTATCAGTTCTTTGTGGTTCTATCTGTATGCCACCGAAATTTAGCCACTGTTTGCTTGCGAATTTGCTTCCTTTTATTTAAATATACTTTAAATTAATGCTGTTTTTTTTTTGTGGTTTCAGTTGGTTGTATTTAATTGTAAGCAACGTCTAACTTTAAAAAAAGTAATGACTCACCCTTGGATTCTTTTAAATAAGTAATTTTTGTTTTTGTAATCGTTTTTACATTATGTTTTTTTGTTTCTAATAGGTAATTGTATATGTTTTATTAGCAAGTCATGGACTTTGTCCTGTACTGTTTTCATTTTTTACTGAAATTTATCAATACATTTATAATTATCAATTTTTCTAATAAATAATCAAAATTTGATACTTGTATCCAACCACATTTAACATCTGATTAGAATCATGCCATGAAATGTGAACGTAAATCGTAGCTTAATTCATTTCGCTACTAAAATTGATAAAAATGGGAAAAATAACTATTTTTATCTCACTCGTCCCTTTGCTTCCCCTTTTCGTAATCTCCCCATCCTTTTCCCTCTTTTCACCCCTTCTTACTGTCTTCCTTTACCCACCATTATGTAGGCAAGGGCTGTTTCAATAGATACATGGGACGACATTGGTCCCGCTCATGTCCCTTCTTTGTCAAATCATGAATAACAGACAGAAATACCACAAACCAGATCTGGTTATTGTTATCTTTTAAAATAGAAAGTTTCCAAGGTTCTTTCGTACAAAAGAAATCGCTTTGTTTGGTCAAAGGACTAAGGGTCTCTGTCTCTTTCTAACTAATATGTAAGTAGTATAGATGGGCGGAACCAATGTTTCTCCCATGTATCTATTCCAAACGTCCCAAGCTGTATACTTAAGAAAAAAGCCCCACGTGCGCCTCTCACAGGTTTTTTTTTGGGTTGAAAAGAGGGCTAAAACTTTGGCTCGGGATGTTTAATTAATGATCTCTTCGATTTGGAAATAAAAATGTGGTTTTTAGTTAAATTTCGATGAATTTCAAGCAACCTGAAATAGGTTCAAGTTGATAAATTATTCTTTTTCTTTCAGTTTTTATGATCGTCGTTAAGATGTGGTTGTGTTTTTGGATGTTTATTTTATGTTGCCTTCCATTAACCATATACCAGATGGTCTGCCTAAGTGTTGTTAGTTCTTGTCATAACTAACATATGTACCTATATGAAACATTTTAGCAAAATTAGAGCCTTGTAGCTCATTTGGAAGTTGGTCAAGAAAAGATCCTTTCTAACCCTATAGCTATTTTAAAAAGCTTATTGCACATGTGAAAAGACTAGATCCTCCCAAAAATTATTATTTTTTTTCGTTTTTCTCTATTTTTTTCTGGAACCGGTGGAAATGTTTCCTATTTTTTTTTCCATGTGCAGATCTTTTCTAGAAGGTATTACATGAGACTAATTGTGTTATAATCAGGGCTTCTAACTGCAAATTTTTTTGTTCTGGTTTTAGTTCTTGCAAAAATAACGGTTTTTGGGTTTTCGGTTCAGGTCCAAGTGATCAATTTTTAAATTTCACCCTAAAGTGTACATACAATCCCCAAGAACTATTTACAGGGTAACCATTTTTCAAATGCAATTAAATCTCGATAATTCACACAAAAACAAACCGATTTGCAGCGGATTACTGGAGAGGTCGGATTATTACAATTGGATGTGGAAGGGGTACTTGACTCAAGATTGTCTTACCCCGGCTCCACACTCTGGCCCATTTGTTTACAAAAAACAGTGTTTGTTCAATGTGTGGCCGGCGTAAATCGATCTGCCGCCCACGGTGTCTCCATTGCCTCGACGTTTTTTTTTAAAAAATAACTACTCCAATATCAGCCAATGTTTACGAACCTGTCCGGGCCAGAGTGTGGAGCCGCGGTTACCCTGAGTTCAACGTGCTGCTTAAACAATTCCTCCCACCCACAACCTCCAAACATCTCAAAGAGTACCCATATTAGTAAGGTTCCCCCACAACGTTTGATGGGTGCCCGTTCCTCAAATTGAACCAAAAATTAATGCTCTCAAGGAGTACCTCCCTGTGTTAGTGAGGTGCCCCCCCCCCTCATCAATTTTGGCAGGTAAAGGTCGAACCCAATCTCTCAGACAGATAGTTCTAGCGGTAAATGGTGTGTGGTAACCCGTTTTCGGTGCCCGTTCCTTAAATTGAACAAAAAATTATTGCTCTCAAGGAGTACCTCCCTGTGTTAGTAAGCCCCCCCCTTCCATCACATTCTAAATGTCTTACCTTTAATAAATTAATAAAATCAGCCTTCACTGCAGTATCTGGTGATTGATTTATAGTTTTTAATAAATAATCACCTAAATTTATCATTATTGGTATAGCTTGTTCAGTGGCTGTTTGTTTTTGTTTAAAGAATGGATCATAATCTTTCAGGTGATTACTGTAATTAAAATAATAATAATAATAATAATAATGATCAAATAGAGTGTACAAACGGTATTCCATTCCATTCAGTTGACTACGTCTATAGTTACGTAGTAGCTTTATACTTTATGAAGTCGTAGCTTTGTTCATACATTATTTGTAATAAAGTATGAACAAAGCTAAGACTTCATATTAATAAATGCATGGCCAACTATGAAAGTAAAATAATATTTGTACAGCCTGTATATAATAATAATATAGTTGAATAAATTGCAATTACGTCAATTCAAAAGCCTCTCTAATCCTTCTATACATATAACATTCAGCTAAAAGCCAAATTGTTGTAAAATATGTTACATTTCCATTATTTTTATCATTTAATTCATTAATATATGAATTATAAAATTCAACATCAGATGCTGTTGAATTCAATAATCTTAATGGTTTATTAGTTTGTATTTCATATTTCAATTTAGATAATTCACCAATAATAAATTTTAATTCTTCTTGTCCATTTGAACCATATTTTTGATTAATTTCATCTTTATTTCGTACTAGACTATCAACTGTCTGTGTTAAAATAATAGGCATACGATTTTTTACTGTATGATAAGCAAAACTCCTATAAACAAATTAAATAAAATAAATCATAATTAATATAATTAAATTTTAAAAAGAATACATACTTTTTATAATATGCACTTAAATAAACGTTAAGTGGTGTTTCTTCATCGAGTATAACTAAATTTTCAGCTACAACACTACATGCCATGATTATTGAAAAAAACGGTAATAATCTGTTGAAAGACTGGAAAATTTTAAATGTTATTTTATATTAAATTGTTATCAAATTAAATTAAATAGTTTAATCTATTTTAAATAAAGATTACTTAATGTGTGATAAGATGAAAATCATTCTTTTATAATTAGTTTAAATGTAAGGTTATGTCATTGTTAAGTCATTGTGGTTGACACGGTTGACAACTTACTAGATACTAGATAATTTCGCTTGACGCTCTCTTACAGGCTTTTACAACAGTTACTAGATATACAGGACGATCCACGTCAGAGCAAAAATTCTTATGGCATGTCACATTATATGGCGAGCAATTCGAAAAATATTTCAAGCATTTATAGGGGGGTCCCCAGAGAACCTTTTATAACCTCGTAGCTCATTGGGAAATTGGTCAATAAGACACTACGTTTTTGTAAGAAAGTCGGGATTTTAGACGACGAATTATACATGTCTGAGGTTTTATAATTACTAGAAGATCCTCTTAAAATAGTTTTTAATTGTATCTCACCACTTTTTTGTCGGAAAGTTGAAAAATAATTTTGCGGACATTTTTATGAATGAATAGCTCATTTACCTTTTTACTATTTTTAACTCAATAAGGGAAGATTATTTAGTGCTGATTAGGTGTTTGTTTATTTTAAAAGAAAGACCTTGACATTGGATACATTAGACCTGAATAAGGAGTACGTGACTTCTATTATTTTTACAATAGAGAAAATCAGATAAGAGCAAAAAACAAACAAACAATGTGTTAGAAAGAGAAAGCAAATTTTTCATCTAAAATGGCGGCATATGTCATACTCGTCATACTTTTGGCTGTACTCAATAATCTGTTATGGAGTCAGGTATCTTGATTTTAAATTCAACTTCTCAATGTCACCAACTTATAGTTTCAAATCCAAATATCCCCCATAAATGGCGGATATTGCGGTACTGTATATATTTAGTAACTGTAGGCTTGTACATTTCTTGAAAGTACCATAAAAAGCAAACATACAAAAATGCCAGCTTTGGCCGCATTGGCGCTATTAACTCGACACTATTAGATTAGGTCCTCTAATTAGGTCAATTGTAATAATGACATACAGGCAACATGAGTAAAACTAACCTCAAATTTTAATTTAAATATCTTCATTATGATTTATAATAATCATAATGAATGCTTTTTATAATTAAACCTTATTTCTAACCAGTATATTTGATGGAAATAAATCATTAGTGATGTGAGTTGTGAGTGTGTATAGTACAGTTATAAAATACAACTGTATAATACAATAAATATTGTATGGATTAAAGGCTTATTAATACCGAGTTTACTACAGTACTACAGTATTGAATAAATAAGGCAATGTTGATATAATTTTTACCTCTTTGACAGCTAAACGAAAATGAAATCAAAACAGAAAATGGGAGTTTTTATTTTTTATTCAACTTTCAGCTTAAATATCAATATTTTATTCGTTTGTGTATGTGTCTGATGATGATCACTGATCAAACACATGCCTATAGTGGATAACTTATCATTGACAATGAACGTCAATCTATCCTTGATAGCCTGTAATGGAGCGCCAATTTTTGAATAAAATACGGCAAAAAATACCGTTATAAAACGGTATAATATACATGTATTGCACAAAAAAATAAAATACCGTAAATCAACATCACTAGACTTCTGTTCCTAGTTTTTTACATGAATCAACCTAGCATCTTTTCTTACCTCTTTTTATACGATCATACAAATATTTAATGAAAATATTTAAAATTAACTCTATTTTTTTCATCAAGTAGATCTCAACATACAAAAATCACAAGGACGAACGGAGATAGAAACACAAACTGTTTCTTTTCTTGTCAGGTTACTAGCGCCAATGAGGCCAGAATTGGCATTTTCTTAAAAGTGGCGATATAGGTCAAATGCATAATCCTCTAAGACAGCGTTGGGTTGAAAAATCAAGCATAACACAAACATACGCCTTAAGCATGAAAGAGGTCGCTGTAATCATGACACCACAGCTGGCGCTGTTGCCAAATTTTCCTCAAGTGTGTCATATGGATTACTAAACGTAAGCAATATATTACGATAATTACGCAAAACTTGATATTTTCAAATGTAACTCTTATTTATTTCTAAACTTCTTTAGTCTTGTAACCTTGTCAAATTTTATAATGCATATAAGCATATGTAAATTTTTTATTGGTGTATAAGTTTAAAGATAAACTGTTACATTTGACAACACTGTTCACTCCTGTTTCTGATTATTTAGTTAAAAAAAGATGAGGATATACAAAGTAGTAGTACTTGAGAGAGATGATAGATTTCTCCTACTCTGATTTAATCAGCCAATCAAACGGTCAAATTTATCAATTTGAATATCAGTTGTCGTTAAAACTCCATCAAAGTATCAATTAAAATAACGAGCAATTTTTAATCTTTATTCGTTTATTTAATTAAATTTTATAATTAGTGAACGAAATACAATGGAAAAAAATAAGATGTCAACGAAAACAATGGAAAAAATAATTAACGACCATATTAAAGAAACTAATGTACCTGAAGAACATAAAGAGCAGACTTCAGAACTGATGAAAAAAATGATGTCTCATGAAGCCTACGGCAATCCAGAGTAAGTTTTAAGTATATTAAAATTAAAATTAAATAGATTTTAATTTAAAAAATCTCATATAATTAAAGTTATAAATGGTCATTGGATGATTTCGAGATTGGTAAAAGATTAGGCCGTGGAAAATTTGGTCGTGTATTTCTGGCTAGAGAGAAAAAAACTGGTTTTATTGTCGCATTGAAGACAATAATAAAGAAAGAAGTGACTGAAGGTCGAGTTGAACGACAAGTACTACGAGAGATTGAGATTCAAACACATTTAAAGTAGATAAGATTTATTTCATTTAAAATTGAAAATTATTGTGTTTTTTATCTTTATTGTAGACATCCGAATATTTTACAATTATTATGCTGGTTCCATGACGATTTCCGTATTTATTTGGCCTTAGAATACGCTGGTAAAGGTGAATTATACGGTCATTTAAAGAACAGCCCTGATGGTCGTTTCGATGAACACCGGTAAATTTGATTAACATTCTATTTATGTGTGTGCTTCTATTAATAATATTTTTTTTAAATACAAGATCTGCAAAATACATTTATCAAGTAGCTGATGCTTTACAATACTGTCATGAAAATAAGGTGATACATCGTGATATAAAACCAGAAAATCTATTATTAACAATTACTGATGATGTGAAATTAGCTGATTTTGGTTGGTCAGTACATGCACCATCATTAAGACGTACAACAATGTGTGGTACATTAGATTATTTACCACCAGAAATGGTAGATGGTCGTGAATATAATGAATATGTTGATAATTGGTGTTTAGGTAGAATTAACAAATTTGGAATAAGAAATTATTTATTAAATAATAAATTTTCAGGTATTTTATGTTATGAATTTTTAGTAGGTAATCCACCTTTTGAAAGTGAATCAAGTGATGAGACTTATAAGAAAATTAGGAATGTTGCAATAAAATTTCCCAGTTTTATGTCAACAGGAGCGAGAGATTTGATTTCAAAGGTATTTTTAATAATGAAAAGTTGGCAATTTACGACAATATAACAGAGTATACGGAAAGAATCACATACAACGATAGTTTTGATGGTGTTTCATATTCTAAGGATTTGTGGTCAATTACAGTGCACTTTTTAAATTTCTTTGCTTTCTAAGTGTTAAAAAAAAAACACAATTATACTTAGCTATAGAGTTTATCAGTTCTTTGTGGTTCTATCTGTATGCCACCGAAATTTAGCCACTGTTTGCTTGCGAATTTGCTTCCTTTTATTTAAATATACTTTAAATTAATGCTGTTTTTTTTTTGTGGTTTCAGTTGGTTGTATTTAATTGTAAGCAACGTCTAACTTTAAAAAAAGTAATGACTCACCCTTGGATTCTTTTAAATAAGTAATTTTTGTTTTTGTAATCGTTTTTACATTATGTTTTTTTGTTTCTAATAGGTAATTGTATATGTTTTATTAGCAAGTCATGGACTTTGTCCTGTACTGTTTTCATTTTTTACTGAAATTTATCAATACATTTATAATTATCAATTTTTCTAATAAATAATCAAAATTTGATACTTGTATCCAACCACATTTAACATCTGATTAGAATCATGCCATGAAATGTGAACGTAAATCGTAGCTTAATTCATTTCGCTACTAAAATTGATAAAAATGGGAAAAATAACTATTTTTATCTCACTCGTCCCTTTGCTTCCCCTTTTCGTAATCTCCCCATCCTTTTCCCTCTTTTCACCCCTTCTTACTGTCTTCCTTTACCCACCATTATGTAGGCAAGGGCTGTTTCAATAGATACATGGGACGACATTGGTCCCGCTCATGTCCCTTCTTTGTCAAATCATGAATAACAGACAGAAATACCACAAACCAGATCTGGTTATTGTTATCTTTTAAAATAGAAAGTTTCCAAGGTTCTTTCGTACAAAAGAAATCGCTTTGTTTGGTCAAAGGACTAAGGGTCTCTGTCTCTTTCTAACTAATATGTAAGTAGTATAGATGGGCGGAACCAATGTTTCTCCCATGTATCTATTCCAAACGTCCCAAGCTGTATACTTAAGAAAAAAGCCCCACGTGCGCCTCTCACAGGTTTTTTTTTGGGTTGAAAAGAGGGCTAAAACTTTGGCTCGGGATGTTTAATTAATGATCTCTTCGATTTGGAAATAAAAATGTGGTTTTTAGTTAAATTTCGATGAATTTCAAGCAACCTGAAATAGGTTCAAGTTGATAAATTATTCTTTTTCTTTCAGTTTTTATGATCGTCGTTAAGATGTGGTTGTGTTTTTGGATGTTTATTTTATGTTGCCTTCCATTAACCATATACCAGATGGTCTGCCTAAGTGTTGTTAGTTCTTGTCATAACTAACATATGTACCTATATGAAACATTTTAGCAAAATTAGAGCCTTGTAGCTCATTTGGAAGTTGGTCAAGAAAAGATCCTTTCTAACCCTATAGCTATTTTAAAAAGCTTATTGCACATGTGAAAAGACTAGATCCTCCCAAAAATTATTATTTTTTTTCGTTTTTCTCTATTTTTTTCTGGAACCGGTGGAAATGTTTCCTATTTTTTTTTCCATGTGCAGATCTTTTCTAGAAGGTATTACATGAGACTAATTGTGTTATAATCAGGGCTTCTAACTGCAAATTTTTTTGTTCTGGTTTTAGTTCTTGCAAAAATAACGGTTTTTGGGTTTTCGGTTCAGGTCCAAGTGATCAATTTTTAAATTTCACCCTAAAGTGTACATACAATCCCCAAGAACTATTTACAGGGTAACCATTTTTCAAATGCAATTAAATCTCGATAATTCACACAAAAACAAACCGATTTGCAGCGGATTACTGGAGAGGTCGGATTATTACAATTGGATGTGGAAGGGGTACTTGACTCAAGATTGTCTTACCCCGGCTCCACACTCTGGCCCATTTGTTTACAAAAAACAGTGTTTGTTCAATGTGTGGTCGGCGTAAATCGATCTGCCGCCCACGGTGTCTCCATTGCCTCGACGTTTTTTTTTTAAAAATAACTACTCCAATATCAGCCAATGTTTACGAACCTGTCCGGGCCAGAGTGTGGAGCCGCGGTTACCCTGAGTTCAACGTGCTGCTTAAACAATTCCTCCCACCCACAACCTCCAAACATCTCAAAGAGTACCCATATTAGTAAGGTTCCCCCACAACGTTTGATGGGTGCCCGTTCCTCAAATTGAACCAAAAATTAATGCTCTCAAGGAGTACCTCCCTGTGTTAGTGAGGTGCCCCCCCCCTCATCAATTTTGGCAGGTAAAGGTCGAACCCAATCTCTCAGACAGATAGTTCTAGCGGTAAATGGTGTGTGGTAACCCGTTTTCGGTGCCCGTTCCTTAAATTGAACAAAAAATTATTGCTCTCAAGGAGTACCTCCCTGTGTTAGTAAGCCCCCCCCTTCCATCACATTCTAAATGTCTTACCTTTAATAAATTAATAAAATCAGCCTTCACTGCAGTATCTGGTGATTGATTTATAGTTTTTAATAAATAATCACCTAAATTTATCATTATTGGTATAGCTTGTTCAGTGGCTGTTTGTTTTTGTTTAAAGAATGGATCATAATCTTTCAGGTGATTACTGTAATTAAAATAATAATAATAATAATAATAATGATCAAATAGAGTGTACAAACGGTATTCCATTCCATTCAGTTGACTACGTCTATAGTTACGTAGTAGCTTTATACTTTATGAAGTCGTAGCTTTGTTCATACATTATTTGTAATAAAGTATGAACAAAGCTAAGACTTCATATTAATAAATGCATGGCCAACTATGAAAGTAAAATAATATTTGTACAGCCTGTATATAATAATAATATAGTTGAATAAATTGCAATTACGTCAATTCAAAAGCCTCTCTAATCCTTCTATACATATAACATTCAGCTAAAAGCCAAATTGTTGTAAAATATGTTACATTTCCATTATTTTTATCATTTAATTCATTAATATATGAATTATAAAATTCAACATCAGATGCTGTTGAATTCAATAATCTTAATGGTTTATTAGTTTGTATTTCATATTTCAATTTAGATAATTCACCAATAATAAATTTTAATTCTTCTTGTCCATTTGAACCATATTTTTGATTAATTTCATCTTTATTTCGTACTAGACTATCAACTGTCTGTGTTAAAATAATAGGCATACGATTTTTTACTGTATGATAAGCAAAACTCCTATAAACAAATTAAATAAAATAAATCATAATTAATATAATTAAATTTTAAAAAGAATACATACTTTTTATAATATGCACTTAAATAAACGTTAAGTGGTGTTTCTTCATCGAGTATAACTAAATTTTCAGCTACAACACTACATGCCATGATTATTGAAAAAAACGGTAATAATCTGTTGAAAGACTGGAAAATTTTAAATGTTATTTTATATTAAATTGTTATCAAATTAAATTAAATAGTTTAATCTATTTTAAATAAAGATTACTTAATGTGTGATAAGATGAAAATCATTCTTTTATAATTAGTTTAAATGTAAGGTTATGTCATTGTTAAGTCATTGTGGTTGACACGGTTGACAACTTACTAGATACTAGATAATTTCGCTTGACGCTCTCTTACAGGCTTTTACAACAGTTACTAGATATACAGGACGATCCACGTCAGAGCAAAAATTCTTATGGCATGTCACATTATATGGCGAGCAATTCGAAAAATATTTCAAGCATTTATAGGGGGGTCCCCAGAGAACCTTTTATAACCTCGTAGCTCATTGGGAAATTGGTCAATAAGACACTACGTTTTTGTAAGAAAGTCGGGATTTTAGACGACGAATTATACATGTCTGAGGTTTTATAATTACTAGAAGATCCTCTTAAAATAGTTTTTAATTGTATCTCACCACTTTTTTGTCGGAAAGTTGAAAAATAATTTTGCGGACATTTTTATGAATGAATAGCTCATTTACCTTTTTACTATTTTTAACTCAATAAGGGAAGATTATTTAGTGCTGATTAGGTGTTTGTTTATTTTAAAAGAAAGACCTTGACATTGGATACATTAGACCTGAATAAGGAGTACGTGACTTCTATTATTTTTACAATAGAGAAAATCAGATAAGAGCAAAAAACAAACAAACAATGTGTTAGAAAGAGAAAGCAAATTTTTCATCTAAAATGGCGGCATATGTCATACTCGTCATACTTTTGGCTGTACTCAATAATCTGTTATGGAGTCAGGTATCTTGATTTTAAATTCAACTTCTCAATGTCACCAACTTATAGTTTCAAATCCAAATATCCCCCATAAATGGCGGATATTGCGGTACTGTATATATTTAGTAACTGTAGGCTTGTACATTTCTTGAAAGTACCATAAAAAGCAAACATACAAAAATGCCAGCTTTGGCCGCATTGGCGCTATTAACTCGACACTATTAGATTAGGTCCTCTAATTAGGTCAATTGTAATAATGACATACAGGCAACATGAGTAAAACTAACCTCAAATTTTAATTTAAATATCTTCATTATGATTTATAATAATCATAATGAATGCTTTTTATAATTAAACCTTATTTCTAACCAGTATATTTGATGGAAATAAATCATTAGTGATGTGAGTTGTGAGTGTGTATAGTACAGTTATAAAATACAACTGTATAATACAATAAATATTGTATGGATTAAAGGCTTATTAATACCGAGTTTACTACAGTACTACAGTATTGAATAAATAAGGCAATGTTGATATAATTTTTACCTCTTTGACAGCTAAACGAAAATGAAATCAAAACAGAAAATGGGAGTTTTTATTTTTTATTCAACTTTCAGCTTAAATATCAATATTTTATTCGTTTGTGTATGTGTCTGATGATGATCACTGATCAAACACATGCCTATAGTGGATAACTTATCATTGACAATGAACGTCAATCTATCCTTGATAGCCTGTAATGGAGCGCCAATTTTTGAATAAAATACGGCAAAAAATACCGTTATAAAACGGTATAATATACATGTATTGCACAAAAAAATAAAATACCGTAAATCAACATCACTAGACTTCTGTTCCTAGTTTTTTACATGAATCAACCTAGCATCTTTTCTTACCTCTTTTTATACGATCATACAAATATTTAATGAAAATATTTAAAATTAACTCTATTTTTTTCATCAAGTAGATCTCAACATACAAAAATCACAAGGACGAACGGAGATAGAAACACAAACTGTTTCTTTTCTTGTCAGGTTACTAGCGCCAATGAGGCCAGAATTGGCATTTTCTTAAAAGTGGCGATATAGGTCAAATGCATAATCCTCTAAGACAGCGTTGGGTTGAAAAATCAAGCATAACACAAACATACGCCTTAAGCATGAAAGAGGTCGCTGTAATCATGACACCACAGCTGGCGCTGTTGCCAAATTTTCCTCAAGTGTGTCATATGGATTACTAAACGTAAGCAATATATTACGATAATTACGCAAAACTTGATATTTTCAAATGTAACTCTTATTTATTTCTAAACTTCTTTAGTCTTGTAACCTTGTCAAATTTTATAATGCATATAAGCATATGTAAATTTTTTATTGGTGTATAAGTTTAAAGATAAACTGTTACATTTGACAACACTGTTCACTCCTGTTTCTGATTATTTAGTTAAAAAAAGATGAGGATATACAAAGTAGTAGTACTTGAGAGAGATGATAGATTTCTCCTACTCTGATTTAATCAGCCAATCAAACGGTCAAATTTATCAATTTGAATATCAGTTGTCGTTAAAACTCCATCAAAGTATCAATTAAAATAACGAGCAATTTTTAATCTTTATTCGTTTATTTAATTAAATTTTATAATTAGTGAACGAAATACAATGGAAAAAAATAAGATGTCAACGAAAACAATGGAAAAAATAATTAACGACCATATTAAAGAAACTAATGTACCTGAAGAACATAAAGAGCAGACTTCAGAACTGATGAAAAAAATGATGTCTCATGAAGCCTACGGCAATCCAGAGTAAGTTTTAAGTATATTAAAATTAAAATTAAATAGATTTTAATTTAAAAAATCTCATATAATTAAAGTTATAAATGGTCATTGGATGATTTCGAGATTGGTAAAAGATTAGGCCGTGGAAAATTTGGTCGTGTATTTCTGGCTAGAGAGAAAAAAACTGGTTTTATTGTCGCATTGAAGACAATAATAAAGAAAGAAGTGACTGAAGGTCGAGTTGAACGACAAGTACTACGAGAGATTGAGATTCAAACACATTTAAAGTAGATAAGATTTATTTCATTTAAAATTGAAAATTATTGTGTTTTTTATCTTTATTGTAGACATCCGAATATTTTACAATTATTATGCTGGTTCCATGACGATTTCCGTATTTATTTGGCCTTAGAATACGCTGGTAAAGGTGAATTATACGGTCATTTAAAGAACAGCCCTGATGGTCGTTTCGATGAACACCGGTAAATTTGATTAACATTCTATTTATGTGTGTGCTTCTATTAATAATATTTTTTTTAAATACAAGATCTGCAAAATACATTTATCAAGTAGCTGATGCTTTACAATACTGCCATGAAAATAAGGTGATACATCGTGATATAAAACCAGAAAATCTATTATTAACAATTACTGATGATGTGAAATTAGCTGATTTTGGTTGGTCAGTACATGCACCATCATTAAGACGTACAACAATGTGTGGTACATTAGATTATTTACCACCAGAAATGGTAGATGGTCGTGAATATAATGAATATGTTGATAATTGGTGTTTAGGTAGAATTAACAAATTTGGAATAAGAAATTATTTATTAAATAATAAATTTTCAGGTATTTTATGTTATGAATTTTTAGTAGGTAATCCACCTTTTGAAAGTGAATCAAGTGATGAGACTTATAAGAAAATTAGGAATGTTGCAATAAAATTTCCCAGTTTTATGTCAACAGGAGCGAGAGATTTGATTTCAAAGGTATTTTTAATAATGAAAAGTTGGCAATTTACGACAATATAACAGAGTATACGGAAAGAATCACATACAACGATAGTTTTGATGGTGTTTCATATTCTAAGGATTTGTGGTCAATTACAGTGCACTTTTTAAATTTCTTTGCTTTCTAAGTGTTAAAAAAAAACACAATTATACTTAGCTATAGAGTTTATCAGTTCTTTGTGGTTCTATCTGTATGCCACCGAAATTTAGCCACTGTTTGCTTGCGAATTTGCTTCCTTTTATTTAAATATACTTTAAATTAATGCTGTTTTTTTTTTGTGGTTTCAGTTGGTTGTATTTAATTGTAAGCAACGTCTAACTTTAAAAAAAGTAATGACTCACCCTTGGATTCTTTTAAATAAGTAATTTTTGTTTTTGTAATCGTTTTTACATTATGTTTTTTTGTTTCTAATAGGTAATTGTATATGTTTTATTAGCAAGTCATGGACTTTGTCCTGTACTGTTTTCATTTTTTACTGAAATTTATCAATACATTTATAATTATCAATTTTTCTAATAAATAATCAAAATTTGATACTTGTATCCAACCACATTTAACATCTGATTAGAATCATGCCATGAAATGTGAACGTAAATCGTAGCTTAATTCATTTCGCTACTAAAATTGATATTTATCAGTGTTTTATCAACTGGGAATAAATTTCTGCTTATCTCAATTAATTAATTAATTTTTTTTAAATGTAATCCTGAAAATAGGGATTTCGAAAAGTTGGCAATTCTTCGTCCATGATCCACTAATTAAAGATCATTTTCATTAAAAGATATTCAACCTTGCTTTAAGTTATTGTTTGATAAAATATTATTTGAAGTAATTTTAATTAGTAATAATCATAGACGGTGTAAAGGAATAATTTGTTTACGCATTTATTGGAGCAAAATTGGTTGCCTATATCGTCCTTCAATTGAGCAACGCTATATAGATGGCGTTGCGATTGCAAATATTCAATATGGTGGCTGACTGATGGATAAGTCATTGTGTTTGTTCTAAAAACTAAAAATTGAATTCTATGTTTACTTAAATTGTAATTTCTTTAATAAAATTAATAATGGCCGATAAAAGACGTTGCAAAGGTAATATGTATTGTTGTGTACCACAATGCAAATCGTATTATTTTGAAAATATATCGTTTCACACATTTCCCACTGATAAAATACTGCGAACAAAGTGGATACATCAATTGAAAATTGGTAAAAATGTAACTCCATACATGAGAGTATGTAGTAAACACTTCCTTAAAGAAGATTATTTTTTTAATAGAGGTAAATATAACAACAAAAAAAAATCGTACACATTTTAATTTATTAATAATACAATTTGTAGATATCCCCTGCAAGGTACATAGATTAAAAAAGAATGTGATTCCAAGTCAAAATTTACCCAAAGACACACGTGACTTGTCTCAAAATGAAACACTAATTCAACAACAGAATCTAAGGAAAGAAAACAGAGAAAGATTGTAAGTAGAATGTAAAAAAATGCCTATTAGTACTATTTGTTTTTTTTTTTTAATTTTAGGAAAATTGATGCATCTCAGAGTCAAATTGAAAAACATGAACCGGCAGATATCAGGCAAAAAAAAATAATTAATCTGTGTATTTTATTTTAATATATTGAATTTTAGGAAACAGAGTACTTTTTATGACATAGAAAAGGAAGCGGTGCAAAGTTTACTATCATTCTCCCAAGAAGAACGAATTTTAAATAAAGAAAAACAATTTCTAGATAAAGGGATACAAGTAAATACATATGAAGAGTTAAACCAATTCGATGTATCAGATATTATAAATACAGATAATAAGATTCGAATTTTAACAGGAATTCAAAATCTTGCTTTGTTAAATGTTTTAATTCAAGCTTTAACAAAATTGCATAAATCAAACACTGAATTCAATTGTAAAAAATTAATATTATTAACATTAATGCGTATCAAGTTAAACATACCATTCACTGCCTTAAGTGCATTGTTTAATATAAGTCACAAGTCAGTGCAAATGTATTTTCAAAAAACAGTTAAAAATTTAGCTTACATTTTAAAAAATTCAATTAAATTTCCTTCAAGAGATTTGAATTTTCCAAATATCAGAATTGTGTTACATTGCACAGAGATTGAAATTGAAAAGAGTAAGAAAAAAGCTAAATTTTTAATTGGTATGGCTCCTTCGGGATTAATTATATTTGTAAGTAAAGTCTATGATGGTAGAACGTTCGGTAAAGTTATTTTTAATAGGGAGAAATTAATTTCAAAACTATGTCCTGGTGACACTATTATGGTTGACAAAGGATTTTTAATAGACAAAGAGTGTGTAGGACAGAATATAAAATTGATTCGACTATTAAGGAACAAAAGACAGTTTAATAAAAGTGAGGCAACTAAAAATGCGGAAATCACAAGAGTTCGGGTACATATTGGAAAAATTATTCAAAGAATGAAGTTTTTCCGTATTTTTCAAAATGTAATTCCTTTAAAAATGTTAGCGAATGTTAATAATATAATCACAATAATAGTTGGGTTAACAAATTTATCTAAACCTGTTTTATCAGTTGAAGAATTTTCTTAGCAATAAATGTGTTTCACTTGTAATTGTAATGGTTCATTTAATTTTAACTACTCTGTTAAGTCACATAATAAATCTTTCAACATAGAAAAAAATCATGGGGCTTATTGACTTTAGGAGTTATTAAACAAGGATGTTTAACCTAAGGTTAAAAAATGAATTATTGATGAAAATTTACTCATTATAATTAACAGAAAATTGGATTTTTTTCTAAACCTTGACAAGGAAATTGGAAAAAATCTTGTAAGGTACACTAAATTATCAAACTAAGCTTCGCATTGTACGCGGCTTTTCCGCGTGTTGATTTTTTTCTTCTCATGGATAAAGTCTCTCTTTATTCACTTACATAAATAGCTATACAGTATTAGGCCCTAGCGCTAGAAACATTGGAGAATCATTGGTCCCGCCCATTTATAATACTTACATATTAGTTAGAAAGAGAGTGAGAGAAGATGGGATGTTTAGAGATGAAAAAATATGGCACTCTTAGTGATTTGACCAAACAAAACAATTCCTTTTGTACGAAAGAGCCTTGAAAACTTTCAATTTTAAAAGATAACATTAACCAGAGGCTCAAAGGAATTTGACATCTCTTTCTAATATTTATGAAACATGTGTTTTGACAAAGAAGGCACATAGGCGGGACCAATGTCTCTCCAAAGTTCCTAGCGTTAGGTCCTAATACTGTAAATTTATGGTGTAAATAGTTATTTCTACTCTAGGGAGTACTTTGCCGCCCGCTGAAGGAACAATACGAGTTGTCTTCTTATTGTTACTAAGGGAGAGTCACACTTTATGTCAATCGAGCGTCTCCGAAACGGGACAGAAAATTGACAATATCTGTTCAGTTGCATAAAAATCGACCTAAAAATGAGCTGCGTGATTCTAATTTGTCTAAAATGTTTTCCAAGGAGACTGATGTGGCTATCAAAGAGGTGAAAATTATATCAACATAGCCTTATTTTTTCAGTACCGTATTAAACTTATAATACATACGGTAATTAATGTATTTTACAGCTATATCTTACAATTGTATTTTACACATTCATATCACTAGTTAAAACAGTGTGGAGCCTGCTTTTGCTGTTGGGGCCTACTACATGCGTCTTCGCTTGGATTTTCCGATCGTTCTGTGAGGAGAATTCTTCATGTTGATCTTCATTTCCATCCTTACAAGAGAGTCGATGACTGTTTTGAGGGAACACCTCCCAGAGCGCCTCATTTCAATTAGGGGCGATTTGAAGTGGCCGGCACGCTCTCCCGATTTGGCCCCTTGTGATTTTTTTCTATAGGTTTTTTTGAAATCCCATGTTTATGTGAACCGTCCAAGGACCCTACAAGATTTGAAGACGAACATTCGGAAAGAAATTGCCAACATGACGATATGTTGGCAAGAGTCATGTCACTAAAATGCTTTGTTTCATCCCTCGAGTGATTTAAAATTCCATTTTCGTTTGTTATACAAGAGTGTGCCTTTGGTAACGTATTTCGTAACTTTATTCACACTTGACATTTGTTAATGTATTTTTCAAATGGCTGAACCAAGTTACGATACTAACAATAAGTAAACAAAATCACAGCCAACTGTGAGAATAATTACTGGAGAGTACATCCCGTGTACAGGGTGATTAATGTCGTCGGACGAATAGTTCTTATGTTATTTATTATTATTATTATTATTATTTGGCGGGAGATTCGAAAAATATTTCAAGGATTTATTGGACGATATTTAGAGAGCATTTTAGCAAAATTAGAACCTCGTAGCTCATATTATGCAAAATGGTCCAAAAACGTTCGTTTTGGACAAGGTCTCGTTTCTAAAAATCGAGTTAAAGACACAAAACGTCTTGAATGACTCGGAGACCAGGGCATTGAACCGTTATTTTTTTCGTTCCGGTTTGACTAAAAAAAATCTGGAATGCGGTTGACCCTGCAGGTCATTCCTGAAACTTCCCGCTAAGTTTCTTAAGCTCCGAAATTGTTGTAAGGAATACAAATTTGATTGGTGAAGGAACGTGGAGATCTGCTGAAAATTCAATTTTCGAAAATCCAGTGTTATCAGGTCTAGGGAATTTTTCTGGGAAATTTAAACAGTTTTTTCTTGAATTTAGGGAAATTTAAAGAAAAGTAAGGAGAAAAAGCTTTACTTTATTAATATTTTATTTCATGTACCTCAAACGAAAAGTTCTTATGGCAACTCATATTATTTAGTGATAGATTCCAATTTTTTAAGGTTTGAAACGGGGGGGTCTTCAGAGAACATTTTAGCGAAATTAGGGCCTTGTAACTTGGTCAAAAAACAATCCTTTCTGACAATGAGGCAATTTTCAAAAACGAGCAAAGCAGGCAAAACGATTAAGAATGCCTCGGAAATGCTCCCAACATTTTTTTCGTTTTTCTTAATTTTATTCTAGAACAAGTGAAGATATTTCGCATTTTCTGTAGAAAGCAATGGGAAAAAAGCCCGAAAAAATCAATGTTGGAAGGGTGTGTGATAGAACTGACCCTTTCCGATTTCGATAAATCTTTGTTATATATAGATAGAACTCCAACCCTTAAAATGAAGATGAATCGAGAAGTTTTGCAATGAAACTTAAGAATTTACAAGGAACAGCTCGAATTAAAAAAAAAAACACTACTAGAAGCAAGAAAAATTAGTAAACTCCACAAATTTTTCAACCCCCGCAAGCTGTATGTATGCTGGGTCATAATGTGGAATATTTTAGTTTTTGATTGAATTCTATACCCGAATTGAAATTTTGGCCCCGATTTAAACCCTAAAAATCCCGTTTTTTTAGGGTTAGTAGGTCGAAAGGAGGATCATTTAACAACTTGATTTTCGGTCCTACTTTGGGCCGAAATGAGGACCAATTTTACAACCTCATAAAACCTATTTAGTCTAATTCACTTGTTTTCTCCCTCTTTCTCTTATACACTCTTACACTTTTCTTTTTCTCTCTCAAAAGAGAATAAAAATGGGAAAAATAACTATTTTTATCTCACTCGTCCCTTTGCTTCCCCTTTTCGTAATCTCCCCATCCTTTTCCCTCTTTTCACCCCTTCTTACTGTCTTCCTTTACCCACCATTATGTAGGCAAGGGCTGTTTCAATAGATACATGGGACGACATTGGTCCCGCTCATGTCCCTTCTTTGTCAAATCATGAATAACAGACAGAAATACCACAAACCAGATCTGGTTATTGTTATCTTTTAAAATAGAAAGTTTCCAAGGTTCTTTCGTACAAAAGAAATCGCTTTGTTTGGTCAAAGGACTAAGGGTCTCTGTCTCTTTCTAACTAATATGTAAGTAGTATAGATGGGCGGAACCAATGTTTCTCCCATGTATCTATTCCAAACGTCCCAAGCTGTATACTTAAGAAAAAAGCCCCACGTGCGCCTCTCACAGGTTTTTTTTTGGGTTGAAAAGAGGGCTAAAACTTTGGCTCGGGATGTTTAATTAATGATCTCTTCGATTTGGAAATAAAAATGTGGTTTTTAGTTAAATTTCGATGAATTTCAAGCAACCTGAAATAGGTTCAAGTTGATAAATTATTCTTTTTCTTTCAGTTTTTATGATCGTCGTTAAGATGTGGTTGTGTTTTTGGATGTTTATTTTATGTTGCCTTCCATTAACCATATACCAGATGGTCTGCCTAAGTGTTGTTAGTTCTTGTCATAACTAACATATGTACCTATATGAAACATTTTAGCAAAATTAGAGCCTTGTAGCTCATTTGGAAGTTGGTCAAGAAAAGATCCTTTCTAACCCTATAGCTATTTTAAAAAGCTTATTGCACATGTGAAAAGACTAGATCCTCCCAAAAATTATTATTTTTTTTCGTTTTTCTCTATTTTTTTCTGGAACCGGTGGAAATGTTTCCTATTTTTTTTTCCATGTGCAGATCTTTTCTAGAAGGTATTACATGAGACTAATTGTGTTATAATCAGGGCTTCTAACTGCAAATTTTTTTGTTCTGGTTTTAGTTCTTGCAAAAATAACGGTTTTTGGGTTTTCGGTTCAGGTCCAAGTGATCAATTTTTAAATTTCACCCTAAAGTGTACATACAATCCCCAAGAACTATTTACAGGGTAACCATTTTTCAAATGCAATTAAATCTCGATAATTCACACAAAAACAAACCGATTTGCAGCGGATTACTGGAGAGGTCGGATTATTACAATTGGATGTGGAAGGGGTACTTGACTCAAGATTGTCTTACCCCGGCTCCACACTCTGGCCCATTTGTTTACAAAAAACAGTGTTTGTTCAATGTGTGGTCGGCGTAAATCGATCTGCCGCCCACGGTGTCTCCATTGCCTCGACGTTTTTTTTTAAAAAATAACTACTCCAATATCAGCCAATGTTTACGAACCTGTCCGGGCCAGAGTGTGGAGCCGCGGTTACCCTGAGTTCAACGTGCTGCTTAAACAATTCCTCCCACCCACAACCTCCAAACATCTCAAAGAGTACCCATATTAGTAAGGTTCCCCCACAACGTTTGATGGGTGCCCGTTCCTCAAATTGAACCAAAAATTAATGCTCTCAAGGAGTACCTCCCTGTGTTAGTGAGGTGCCCCCCCCCCCTCATCAATTTTGGCAGGTAAAGGTCGAACCCAATCTCTCAGACAGATAGTTCTAGCGGTAAATGGTGTGTGGTAACCCGTTTTCGGTGCCCGTTCCTTAAATTGAACAAAAAATTATTGCTCTCAAGGAGTACCTCCCTGTGTTAGTAAGCCCCCCCCTTCCATCACATTCTAAATGTCTTACCTTTAATAAATTAATAAAATCAGCCTTCACTGCAGTATCTGGTGATTGATTTATAGTTTTTAATAAATAATCACCTAAATTTATCATTATTGGTATAGCTTGTTCAGTGGCTGTTTGTTTTTGTTTAAAGAATGGATCATAATCTTTCAGGTGATTACTGTAATTAAAATAATAATAATAATAATAATAATGATCAAATAGAGTGTACAAACGGTATTCCATTCCATTCAGTTGACTACGTCTATAGTTACGTAGTAGCTTTATACTTTATGAAGTCGTAGCTTTGTTCATACATTATTTGTAATAAAGTATGAACAAAGCTAAGACTTCATATTAATAAATGCATGGCCAACTATGAAAGTAAAATAATATTTGTACAGCCTGTATATAATAATAATATAGTTGAATAAATTGCAATTACGTCAATTCAAAAGCCTCTCTAATCCTTCTATACATATAACATTCAGCTAAAAGCCAAATTGTTGTAAAATATGTTACATTTCCATTATTTTTATCATTTAATTCATTAATATATGAATTATAAAATTCAACATCAGATGCTGTTGAATTCAATAATCTTAATGGTTTATTAGTTTGTATTTCATATTTCAATTTAGATAATTCACCAATAATAAATTTTAATTCTTCTTGTCCATTTGAACCATATTTTTGATTAATTTCATCTTTATTTCGTACTAGACTATCAACTGTCTGTGTTAAAATAATAGGCATACGATTTTTTACTGTATGATAAGCAAAACTCCTATAAACAAATTAAATAAAATAAATCATAATTAATATAATTAAATTTTAAAAAGAATACATACTTTTTATAATATGCACTTAAATAAACGTTAAGTGGTGTTTCTTCATCGAGTATAACTAAATTTTCAGCTACAACACTACATGCCATGATTATTGAAAAAAACGGTAATAATCTGTTGAAAGACTGGAAAATTTTAAATGTTATTTTATATTAAATTGTTATCAAATTAAATTAAATAGTTTAATCTATTTTAAATAAAGATTACTTAATGTGTGATAAGATGAAAATCATTCTTTTATAATTAGTTTAAATGTAAGGTTATGTCATTGTTAAGTCATTGTGGTTGACACGGTTGACAACTTACTAGATACTAGATAATTTCGCTTGACGCTCTCTTACAGGCTTTTACAACAGTTACTAGATATACAGGACGATCCACGTCAGAGCAAAAATTCTTATGGCATGTCACATTATATGGCGAGCAATTCGAAAAATATTTCAAGCATTTATAGGGGGGTCCCCAGAGAACCTTTTATAACCTCGTAGCTCATTGGGAAATTGGTCAATAAGACACTACGTTTTTGTAAGAAAGTCGGGATTTTAGACGACGAATTATACATGTCTGAGGTTTTATAATTACTAGAAGATCCTCTTAAAATAGTTTTTAATTGTATCTCACCACTTTTTTGTCGGAAAGTTGAAAAATAATTTTGCGGACATTTTTATGAATGAATAGCTCATTTACCTTTTTACTATTTTTAACTCAATAAGGGAAGATTATTTAGTGCTGATTAGGTGTTTGTTTATTTTAAAAGAAAGACCTTGACATTGGATACATTAGACCTGAATAAGGAGTACGTGACTTCTATTATTTTTACAATAGAGAAAATCAGATAAGAGCAAAAAACAAACAAACAATGTGTTAGAAAGAGAAAGCAAATTTTTCATCTAAAATGGCGGCATATGTCATACTCGTCATACTTTTGGCTGTACTCAATAATCTGTTATGGAGTCAGGTATCTTGATTTTAAATTCAACTTCTCAATGTCACCAACTTATAGTTTCAAATCCAAATATCCCCCATAAATGGCGGATATTGCGGTACTGTATATATTTAGTAACTGTAGGCTTGTACATTTCTTGAAAGTACCATAAAAAGCAAACATACAAAAATGCCAGCTTTGGCCGCATTGGCGCTATTAACTCGACACTATTAGATTAGGTCCTCTAATTAGGTCAATTGTAATAATGACATACAGGCAACATGAGTAAAACTAACCTCAAATTTTAATTTAAATATCTTCATTATGATTTATAATAATCATAATGAATGCTTTTTATAATTAAACCTTATTTCTAACCAGTATATTTGATGGAAATAAATCATTAGTGATGTGAGTTGTGAGTGTGTATAGTACAGTTATAAAATACAACTGTATAATACAATAAATATTGTATGGATTAAAGGCTTATTAATACCGAGTTTACTACAGTACTACAGTATTGAATAAATAAGGCAATGTTGATATAATTTTTACCTCTTTGACAGCTAAACGAAAATGAAATCAAAACAGAAAATGGGAGTTTTTATTTTTTATTCAACTTTCAGCTTAAATATCAATATTTTATTCGTTTGTGTATGTGTCTGATGATGATCACTGATCAAACACATGCCTATAGTGGATAACTTATCATTGACAATGAACGTCAATCTATCCTTGATAGCCTGTAATGGAGCGCCAATTTTTGAATAAAATACGGCAAAAAATACCGTTATAAAACGGTATAATATACATGTATTGCACAAAAAAATAAAATACCGTAAATCAACATCACTAGACTTCTGTTCCTAGTTTTTTACATGAATCAACCTAGCATCTTTTCTTACCTCTTTTTATACGATCATACAAATATTTAATGAAAATATTTAAAATTAACTCTATTTTTTTCATCAAGTAGATCTCAACATACAAAAATCACAAGGACGAACGGAGATAGAAACACAAACTGTTTCTTTTCTTGTCAGGTTACTAGCGCCAATGAGGCCAGAATTGGCATTTTCTTAAAAGTGGCGATATAGGTCAAATGCATAATCCTCTAAGACAGCGTTGGGTTGAAAAATCAAGCATAACACAAACATACGCCTTAAGCATGAAAGAGGTCGCTGTAATCATGACACCACAGCTGGCGCTGTTGCCAAATTTTCCTCAAGTGTGTCATATGGATTACTAAACGTAAGCAATATATTACGATAATTACGCAAAACTTGATATTTTCAAATGTAACTCTTATTTATTTCTAAACTTCTTTAGTCTTGTAACCTTGTCAAATTTTATAATGCATATAAGCATATGTAAATTTTTTATTGGTGTATAAGTTTAAAGATAAACTGTTACATTTGACAACACTGTTCACTCCTGTTTCTGATTATTTAGTTAAAAAAAGATGAGGATATACAAAGTAGTAGTACTTGAGAGAGATGATAGATTTCTCCTACTCTGATTTAATCAGCCAATCAAACGGTCAAATTTATCAATTTGAATATCAGTTGTCGTTAAAACTCCATCAAAGTATCAATTAAAATAACGAGCAATTTTTAATCTTTATTCGTTTATTTAATTAAATTTTATAATTAGTGAACGAAATACAATGGAAAAAAATAAGATGTCAACGAAAACAATGGAAAAAATAATTAACGACCATATTAAAGAAACTAATGTACCTGAAGAACATAAAGAGCAGACTTCAGAACTGATGAAAAAAATGATGTCTCATGAAGCCTACGGCAATCCAGAGTAAGTTTTAAGTATATTAAAATTAAAATTAAATAGATTTTAATTTAAAAAATCTCATATAATTAAAGTTATAAATGGTCATTGGATGATTTCGAGATTGGTAAAAGATTAGGCCGTGGAAAATTTGGTCGTGTATTTCTGGCTAGAGAGAAAAAAACTGGTTTTATTGTCGCATTGAAGACAATAATAAAGAAAGAAGTGACTGAAGGTCGAGTTGAACGACAAGTACTACGAGAGATTGAGATTCAAACACATTTAAAGTAGATAAGATTTATTTCATTTAAAATTGAAAATTATTGTGTTTTTTATCTTTATTGTAGACATCCGAATATTTTACAATTATTATGCTGGTTCCATGACGATTTCCGTATTTATTTGGCCTTAGAATACGCTGGTAAAGGTGAATTATACGGTCATTTAAAGAACAGCCCTGATGGTCGTTTCGATGAACACCGGTAAATTTGATTAACATTCTATTTATGTGTGTGCTTCTATTAATAATATTTTTTTTAAATACAAGATCTGCAAAATACATTTATCAAGTAGCTGATGCTTTACAATACTGCCATGAAAATAAGGTGATACATCGTGATATAAAACCAGAAAATCTATTATTAACAATTACTGATGATGTGAAATTAGCTGATTTTGGTTGGTCAGTACATGCACCATCATTAAGACGTACAACAATGTGTGGTACATTAGATTATTTACCACCAGAAATGGTAGATGGTCGTGAATATAATGAATATGTTGATAATTGGTGTTTAGGTAGAATTAACAAATTTGGAATAAGAAATTATTTATTAAATAATAAATTTTCAGGTATTTTATGTTATGAATTTTTAGTAGGTAATCCACCTTTTGAAAGTGAATCAAGTGATGAGACTTATAAGAAAATTAGGAATGTTGCAATAAAATTTCCCAGTTTTATGTCAACAGGAGCGAGAGATTTGATTTCAAAGGTATTTTTAATAATGAAAAGTTGGCAATTTACGACAATATAACAGAGTATACGGAAAGAATCACATACAACGATAGTTTTGATGGTGTTTCATATTCTAAGGATTTGTGGTCAATTACAGTGCACTTTTTAAATTTCTTTGCTTTCTAAGTGTTAAAAAAAAAACACAATTATACTTAGCTATAGAGTTTATCAGTTCTTTGTGGTTCTATCTGTATGCCACCGAAATTTAGCCACTGTTTGCTTGCGAATTTGCTTCCTTTTATTTAAATATACTTTAAATTAATGCTGTTTTTTTTTTTGTGGTTTCAGTTGGTTGTATTTAATTGTAAGCAACGTCTAACTTTAAAAAAAGTAATGACTCACCCTTGGATTCTTTTAAATAAGTAATTTTTGTTTTTGTAATCGTTTTTACATTATGTTTTTTTGTTTCTAATAGGTAATTGTATATGTTTTATTAGCAAGTCATGGACTTTGTCCTGTACTGTTTTCATTTTTTACTGAAATTTATCAATACATTTATAATTATCAATTTTTCTAATAAATAATCAAAATTTGATACTTGTATCCAACCACATTTAACATCTGATTAGAATCATGCCATGAAATGTGAACGTAAATCGTAGCTTAATTCATTTCGCTACTAAAATTGATAAAAATGGGAAAAATAACTATTTTTATCTCACTCGTCCCTTTGCTTCCCCTTTTCGTAATCTCCCCATCCTTTTCCCTCTTCACCCCTTCTTACTGTCTTCCTTTACCCACCATTATGTAGGCAAGGGCTGTTTCAATAGATACATGGGACGACATTGGTCCCGCTCATGTCCCTTCTTTGTCAAATCATGAATAACAGACAGAAATACCACAAACCAGATCTGGTTATTGTTATCTTTTAAAATAGAAAGTTTCCAAGGTTCTTTCGTACAAAAGAAATCGCTTTGTTTGGTCAAAGGACTAAGGGTCTCTGTCTCTTTCTAACTAATATGTAAGTAGTATAGATGGGCGGAACCAATGTTTCTCCCATGTATCTATTCCAAACGTCCCAAGCTGTATACTTAAGAAAAAAGCCCCACGTGCGCCTCTCACAGGTTTTTTTTTGGGTTGAAAAGAGGGCTAAAACTTTGGCTCGGGATGTTTAATTAATGATCTCTTCGATTTGGAAATAAAAATGTGGTTTTTAGTTAAATTTCGATGAATTTCAAGCAACCTGAAATAGGTTCAAGTTGATAAATTATTCTTTTTCTTTCAGTTTTTATGATCGTCGTTAAGATGTGGTTGTGTTTTTGGATGTTTATTTTATGTTGCCTTCCATTAACCATATACCAGATGGTCTGCCTAAGTGTTGTTAGTTCTTGTCATAACTAACATATGTACCTATATGAAACATTTTAGCAAAATTAGAGCCTTGTAGCTCATTTGGAAGTTGGTCAAGAAAAGATCCTTTCTAACCCTATAGCTATTTTAAAAAGCTTATTGCACATGTGAAAAGACTAGATCCTCCCAAAAATTATTATTTTTTTTCGTTTTTCTCTATTTTTTTCTGGAACCGGTGGAAATGTTTCCTATTTTTTTTTCCATGTGCAGATCTTTTCTAGAAGGTATTACATGAGACTAATTGTGTTATAATCAGGGCTTCTAACTGCAAATTTTTTTGTTCTGGTTTTAGTTCTTGCAAAAATAACGGTTTTTGGGTTTTCGGTTCAGGTCCAAGTGATCAATTTTTAAATTTCACCCTAAAGTGTACATACAATCCCCAAGAACTATTTACAGGGTAACCATTTTTCAAATGCAATTAAATCTCGATAATTCACACAAAAACAAACCGATTTGCAGCGGATTACTGGAGAGGTCGGATTATTACAATTGGATGTGGAAGGGGTACTTGACTCAAGATTGTCTTACCCCGGCTCCACACTCTGGCCCATTTGTTTACAAAAAACAGTGTTTGTTCAATGTGTGGTCGGCGTAAATCGATCTGCCGCCCACGGTGTCTCCATTGCCTCGACGTTTTTTTTTAAAAAATAACTACTCCAATATCAGCCAATGTTTACGAACCTGTCCGGGCCAGAGTGTGGAGCCGCGGTTACCCTGAGTTCAACGTGCTGCTTAAACAATTCCTCCCACCCACAACCTCCAAACATCTCAAAGAGTACCCATATTAGTAAGGTTCCCCCACAACGTTTGATGGGTGCCCGTTCCTCAAATTGAACCAAAAATTAATGCTCTCAAGGAGTACCTCCCTGTGTTAGTGAGGTGCCCCCCCCCTCATCAATTTTGGCAGGTAAAGGTCGAACCCAATCTCTCAGACAGATAGTTCTAGCGGTAAATGGTGTGTGGTAACCCGTTTTCGGTGCCCGTTCCTTAAATTGAACAAAAAATTATTGCTCTCAAGGAGTACCTCCCTGTGTTAGTAAGGCCCCCCCCCCTATCAACTTTGACAGGTAATGGTCGAACCCAATCTCTTATGTGACACTTCCGAAGGTAGTTTTAGAGGTAAACTAGTAAACGGTGTGTGGTAACCCGTTTACACACTAGTGTGTCGAAAAACCTCATAAAAAAACAACAACTTAAATTGTCCTCTAAGGGTCGATTTCACTAACGTCTGTTAAATTTTAACAAACAAATTAGTCATAGAAACGATTGCTATAATCATAGCTACGATTGTTACTATAACTGTCCATTAATCTTAACTGAAGTTGGTGAAATCGTCCTCTAAATAAATATATTTTGTTTACAAACATATTTGAAAATTACAACATTTTGACTTTTAATGGTATTTCATCAATAGTATCTATGAAAACTGCTGTTGGAGCCATTTTCAAAGGAACTTGTGTCTTATCCGTCAAATCGAATTCAAAATCTTTAAGTGCATGAACAAGAGCTACTTTAGCCGATAATAAACCAAACCGTTGTCCTACATTTAAACGAATCGTATTAATTTCATTTTAACAATCAATTATACGATGAAAAACTCACCAATACAATTTCTTGAACCATCACCAAACGGTAGATAAGTATAAGGCACAATGTTATGCTTATTTTCATCACTAAAACGTTCCGGATCGAATTTGTGTGGATTTGGGAAATATCTTGTATCGAAATGTAGACCACAAACTGGTATTATAATCGATGTGCCCTTTTCGATTTTATATCCAGTTTCTTCAACTAAATAATCATCGACAGCTTTACGATTTAAGAAAGTTGTTAAAGCGTACATACGAAGAGTTTCTGTAACCGAATACGGTAAATATTGTTGTTCAAAATTAATAGCTATTCATACAACAAGTGCGTTAAGGGCAAGGGCCAAATAAAACGCGAGTAATTTACTCGAGCGTGTTATTTGTTCCCTAACCCAAGAGTTGTATACAAGATTTTATCCAACACCGAACACAAGAGCATTTTAAATAATTTTGAAAAGTAAAAAATTAGAACAAAGAAGGCTTGATTTTTAGTTGCCTTGGAAATTTACTATTTTATCATTATATTGTGGTTTTACAAAATCATGCACGTTAGCTCACAATCACGACCAATAGGAATGCAAATTTCTAACTAGTGTGTTATAGATATAACACACTAGTGTGTTATAATTTGCTTTATTGATTTAAAATCGGTATAATTACGGCCTCCATATAACGATGTTGGATAAAATTAATAAAATTTACCTTTAACTACCATATTTAAATATTTCATCTCTTGTATAGTTTCATATGTAAAACAATTATTTTTCTCATATGATTCACGAATTTCATTTCTTAATCGATTCTGTATCGTTTTATCTAATGCTAAATGATATAAAGTGAATGCAATAGTTAATGATGTTGTAGCACTACCAGCAACAAGAAATAATATTGCTTGTGATATCATTTTTATATCATCAAATTTATATTCATCTGTTATTGTTTCAATTTTCTTTAATTGATTCAATAAATCAATTAAATCGTGTCGTATAATTTTCGATTTTTCACGTTGATTTAATGTTGTTTTAAATATATTACCAAAGAAATCAACATGTTTTGCATCAACAGCACTTAAACGGAATATTTCTGATATTTTCGGTGCAAAAAATGTACACAATATTGTAAAACTTAATTTAAATGAATTGACATCTGTTAGTTTTTTTGCAGCATCAAATATATCTGAATTATCATCATTTAAACAATTACCATTTATACCAAAAGCACACGATGAAATAACATCAACTGAATATCGTTTTGTTAAATTATTTATTTTAAATATTTTACCATCATTATTTGATGATTGTTTAAATACATTTGATAGATTCTCACCACATTCAATCATTAATGGTAACATCATTTTTATTTTGCCTGATGTAAAAACTGGTGAGATTTTCACACGAAGATTTCGCCACACTTTATCATTAGCAAAGAACATAGAATGATATGTTGCTGGATCAATTTCCTCTTTGACTGTACCGCCACGATTCAAAAATTTATCGACATCTTTCACTAATATACGTTTAATTAAATCCGGATTATTTACCATTAATATAGGTTTAGTAAATGTATAAAAACCAACATAAGGTTGATTACGATATTTCAAATAAATTTCAGTAATTTTATCAATTAATGATTGTTTTTTCATAATTACATTATACAAATTTCCAAAAAATAGATACGGTTCTTCATGAACAACACCTCTTGATCGCCAATAATTATTATTCTTTTTTAAAAGATAATAAACAATAAATAACGGTATAAGTATGTAAATTAAAACTGTCAACATTTTAATAAATTAAATTAATCCAACTATCAACACACTACAACAACACTATATAGACTTAAATTTCTACAATACTAATTAATTATTTATACAAGTTTTTCAACTAATAGATTACGTAAACACTTCAACAAGGAGGCGGCGTCACAACCTTGTTTTATCTTTATAAGTAATTAAATATAATTATACTTAACTTACTTAAGTTAAATTATCTCAATGTAAATTATTAATCACAATAAAGTTACATCGTCATTCATTAAATTGCATTTTAATCGTCGATAAACTAATTACGCGAAAATCAAATAAGCATTCTTGCTTTCGACATAAATCAACTAGAGTGCGAATAAGAATTAAATGACATAGTTGAGATAAAGCACGTTCATCTCTAGCCACATTTGATCGGTGGAATTTAAATTGGATTTAAACGACCAGTGGTGATTACGACTTTTTATGTGAAACAAATAAATATTTGGATTGATTTTTATGCCACTGATTAGTTTACATGTCCTCCATTATAGTTTCTTTATTGGTTAACAGCTCTATTTCTCCACATACTTTTTTAACTGGAATTCTTGTCAATTTGTACGTGCCTCTTATTTCATCGATGTCGCTTAATTATTACTCGATGTCTATACAGGATGATTCACGTCGAACGAAAGTTCTTATAGCAACTCCCATTTGATTATTTGAGCAAAATTAGAACCTCGTAGCTCATTTGGATGTTGGTCCAAAAACGAATCGTTTTGGGCAAGGTTGCGATTTTCAAGACGGAGATAAAGACGCAAAACGACTAAAAATGACACGGAGACCATCCCAACATTGATTATTTTCGTTTTTCTCCATTGTATTCTAGAAAAAATGAAAAATATTCCTACCTATTACAGAATGAAATTAAGAAAAACGAAAAAAATCAATGTTGGGAGGATCTTTGGTTCATTCTAAGTCGTTTTGCGTGTTTAGTTCGTTTTTGAAAATCGAGACATCGTTAGAAACGAGCGTTTTTTGACCAACTTACAAATGAGCTACGAGGTTCTAATTTTGTTAAAATGTTCTCTAGGCACCCTTCTATAAATCCTTGAAATATTTTTCGAATGGCTCGAAAAATAATGGGAGTTGCCATAAGAACTATTCGTCCGACATGAATCACCCTGTACATACAGGAAGCAGATTTTAAATGTGGTTGATATGTACTATGAAACTCATATTACTCGTATTTGACGAGAAAATCGACAAAAAACATTTTGACAAAATTAAGATTTTGTAGCTTATTTGGTCAGAAAACGCTTGTTTCTAACGATATCACGATTTTCAAAAACTTGCTATACACTCAAAATGTCTCAAAGCGACTCGAGGATTGGCCCAATATTGATTTTTCTCTTTTTTTCCTTCCAATACATTCTGGAACAGATGGAAATGTTTGTCATTTTCCGCAATGGAGTCATATGAAAAAATCAATGTTGAGAGGGTTTTCGAGTCATTTTTAGTCGTTTTATGTGTTTAACTAGATTAATTTATACTTAAGTTTAAATTATACTTAATCTTGTCCAAAACGAGCAATTTTTGACTAACTTTCAAATGAGCTACAAGGTAAGGATTTGTAGGAGAATCCTCAAAAAACATTTTTTATTTTCAAAAACTTGCTATACATTTAAAATCACTCAAAGTGACTCGAGGATTCGCCCAATATTGATTTTTCTCGTTTTTTCCTTCCAATACATTCTGGAATAGATGGAAACGTTTGTTATTTTTGCAATGGAGTAAAACAAAAAACATCAATGTTGAGAGGGTTTTCGAGTCATTTTTGGTCGTATTATGTGTTTAACTAAATAGTTTTTGAAAATTGTAATCTTGTCCAAAACGAGCAATTTCTGACCAACTTTCAAATGAGCTACAAGGTAAGGATTTGTAGGAGAATCCTCAAAAAACATTTTTTATTTTCAAAAACTTGCTATACATTTAAAATCACTCAAAGTGACTCGAGGATTCGCCCAATATTGATTTTTCTCGTTTTTTCCTTCCAATACATTCTGGAATAGATGGAAACGTTTGTTATTTTTGCAATGGAGTAAAACAAAAAACATCAATGTTGAGAGGGTTTTCGAGTCATTTTTGGTCGTATTATGTGTTTAACTAAATAGTTTTTGGAAATTGTAATCTTGTCCAAAACGAGCAATTTCTGACCAACTTTCAAATGAGCTACAAGGTTCTAATTTTACTAAAAATGCAGGGACTCCTCTACAAATCCTTATATTTTTTTTTTAGAAACGCTCGTCAACTAATAGGAGTTTCATGTGTTAACTAAAGTACTAAAATTGAAACTCGATCGAATAAAAATTATTTGGAAATTCTTTATTGACAGGAGTAGTGACAACACATGAGCTTTCGAGTACGTCTCCACTCGCAATCCCCTTTTCTCTCGACGTGAATACCCCCGCTTGGTACGTTCGGTCAGCCTCGGGTTCCGGCGACCGCATGTCCAACCGTTCGGGGAAATACCAGACCAGTGACGTGGTGCACCAAAATATGCCCAATGTTAACACGGCCATACTGACAAGTGCAAGTGTCCTCACTTGCGGAACTCCGACAACAATTCCATCTGAAACTCATATCAAACGTAAGACAGAACTCCTTGCTATTCAAGAAAATTAATTCAAACAAGTCTTCGATGTTGTTGAGCCAGGTACGCCAGGTGACCTGTGGAATTTGACAAACAGAACTTGGCCAAGTTAAACATTAAAATAAAATAATATATATATAAAAAAAACAATTTAGATTATAAGATAATAGGAGTATTCAGGATTTTTTTTTTCCACTTAATCTACCTTAAAGCTAACCGGAACTAGTTCCCTAACCGGTGACCCGCCTAGACTTAACCACCCAGGCTATCTCCGACCCCGGCTTAACCGCCCCAGTCAAGGAGAATCGCCCCGTGAGTCTACCAGCCCGTCAACCGGTGCCCCTACCAACCAAAGTCCTCCTACTCCTCCAGGTGCACCCAGGGCCTCATGTTTTCAGCTCCAGAGACACCCTTATACCGCAACCTGGACCGTCCAGTCCCAGGGATATCCACCACTTCATAACGGTCATTCCCCAAGACTGCCGACACTTTGTAGGGACCTCTCCACTTTGGTAGCAATTTTTGACTACTTCCTGTAGCGGGATGACACATCACACGTATCAACACCAGATCATCCACACAGTATGTTTCAGCTCGCGACCGCCGTTGATCGAATCGACGCTTTTGATCTGCCTGATATGCCTCCGTGTGTGCTACGATTCGCTCTCGAATTTCAGTGACATCCAGCACAGGTCTGTCTTCACCTTCCATTAAACCCTGCGAACATACTTTATAGCCCATCAGTGCCTCGCTCGGCGCGACACCGATAGCTTTGTTAAGTGAGCCATTCAACCCTAGTTGGAGATTAGGTACATTGTGGTCCCACTCATCATCATCACAATCAGCTCCCATGGTAGCTAAGGAATTATTTAAAGTACCAATGTATCGTTCTACTTGACCGTTACCTTTTGGGAGGCCTGTTGCATTCAGATGATGAGTAGTTCCTATAGTTTTACAAAACTCGCGCATTTGGATATTATCGAAGGCTTTTCCTCTGTCGCTAATAATTCGTCGAGGAACCCCAAAGTTCTTAATTATTTCTTTTAATGAATCTACAACATATTTGGCTTTGGTTTTTTTAACTGGATACAGTAGAATAAATTTAGTAAACGCATCTACTACTACTAAAATTTGGGTATTGCCTGTTCGAGATTTTATAAAGGGACGTACATGATCGATGTGTATGGTGTGAAAAGGTACTGGTTTCTTTTGTATAGGATGTAAATAACCTTGTGGTTTACCGGCTGGAGATTTGAAATATAGGCAGTTGAGACAGTTTTTGATATATTTGGTCACAAATTGTCTCATTCGACGAAACCAAAATTTATCTGTAATCATTTCATAAGTCTTGTCAAAACCAAAATGTCCAGAGTTATCGTGAAATAAATGTAAAAGTTGAAATCGACAGGCTTTTGGAACAACCAAACGCAACCCTCGTCCCGTTATTCGATAAACTTTGCCACCTTTTAGCGCGTAGGTAGTAAAAATTTCTTTATTAGTGGCATACTCTCCGGTCTGTAAAATTTGTTTCAACTCTTTGATACTTTTATCGCCTTGTTGCATCCCAAGTACCCAATCCTCCTGTGACAGAAAACAGGCATTGACTAGATATTCCGATTTCTGAGGATTACGACTCAAGGCATCGACATGTTGAATTTGCTCCCCTTTTCGGTGTTCAATTTTAAATTGGTATTCACTTAAATCGAGAATCCATCGACCAACTCGAGCATTAATTTCTGCTTTTTGAAATGCATTCTTAACAGCACTACAATCGGTAATTATAGTGAAGTTACGACCTAAAAGATATTGACGAAATCTACGGACAGAAAAGACTATAGCAAGAGCTTCTAGTTCGAAGGAATGGAACTTTTGTTCCGCTGGAGTGGTTAGACGACTGTAATATGAAATTACTCTTTCCGTTTTTCCAGACACTTGCATAAGTATGCCCGCCACACCTGCTCTACTGGCATCAGTGTAAAGACGGATTTCTAGATGTGGATCAAATAACCCAAGAATTGGTTTAGAAACCAAACTGTTTTTCAAGGACTCGAAAGCCTCTTGATGAGATTCTTCCCATTTCCAACTACAATCTTTTTGCAGAAGTTTGCATAAAGGTCTCGTCTTGTCTGCATAATTTAAAATAAATTTGCGAAAATATCCTGTTAATCCAAGATATTGGCGCAACTGGTGTACATTAGTCGGGACGGGAAATTTTTCAACCGCATCAGTTTTTGTCTGAGATGGTCGAATTTCGTTTTCAGAAATTTCGTATCCCAAATACTCAATTGTAGTTTTGAAAAAATAACATTTTGACAACTTAAGAGTTAATCGATTGGTTCTCAATAGCTGTAATACCTCTCGTAATAAATTTAAAGATTCTGCTATTGTAGGTGATGGAATCAATATATCATCAAAAAAAAGAAGAATTTTTGTAAACCGTAATTGGCCGAAAACAGCGTTGAGCATTCTTTGAAAAACGGCAGGAGCGTTTGTTAAGCCGAAAGGCATCCTAAGAAATTCATAATGCCCGTCCTGTGTCACAAAAGCGGTATACTGGATGGATGAGGGATCCATTGGTATCTGGTAATATCCCGAAAATAAATCTAAATTAATAAAATACTTTGCACCTGATAAACGGCGTAACTGTTCCTCTATTAACGCAGTAGGATATTTATCTTTAACAGTAATCTGATTAATTGAACGGTAATCGATACAGAGACGTTTTTCTCCGGTTTTCTTTCCAACTAACAAAACTGTACTAGCATAGGGAGATTTTGATTCGCGGATAACACCATTTTCTAAAAGATCATCAATAATTTCCCTAATTAATTCCCGTTCATAGTCAGAAAATACCCGTGGTCGCCGCGCGATCGGTTGATTCGATGTTAATTCGATTGTCATTTTAACACCAGCCGCGTGACCCAATTCAGACATGTTACTGGCCGTGCAGTCAGAGTACTCACTCAACAAATCTAATAAATTTTGAACCGCTTCTCGATCTTCAATGCCAACATTAATTGCCAATTCTTTTCTCAAACAATTAACAGCCAACGCCTGCGAAAATTTTAAAGACGGCCCTGTCTTACAATATTGTATGTCCGGCAGTTCTGTGAAATTCTGCCCTAATAAAATATCAACACTTAAAGCGAGCTTATCGACGATAAAGAATTCCACATATTTGTCGATGTTTTCTAATGTAATCTGACACCGCACGAAATGCGTAGGAGTTATTTTTAGTCCCCCAACAGTAATTAAACAAACTGGTTCATTTACGACCATGGCTTTCAAATGTAATTTTTCCAGAACTGATTTTGACATCAGTGAACACTCGCTTCCAAAATCTACAAAACATTTTACTACTAAATTATTAATTAGAACGTTCTTTAAAAATTTTTGGTTTGGGTTGGTTTGTTTAATAAAATTTACGTGGTAGTCGATCTCCAGCTGTCATTGTCTTTTTGGACAATTTCGCCTGACGTGACCTGTTTCACCACATTTGTAACAACTCACATTTGATGTATTTTTTTTGTAGTGAATATGAATGCGTTCGGATTGTTTTTGACATTGGTAATTTACTTGTTGACGGTTGATTCGTACCGCGACTTTCATCTAGGGACTTGAGATGCCCTGCTAAAATACTCGGGTCAATGATTCCAGCCGCAGCAACCGAAAATTTAATTTGTTCGTCCTGGATACCGCCCATAATCAAATTAATTTTGTCCTCATTAGTCAAGTCGAGTCGAAGATGATGAATCAACGCCAACTTTTTAAATGTATATTCATACAGCGATCCGGTAGTTTCCGCAACACATGACATCATGGCCTGTAGCGCTTTATGCAAATTCCGCTTTGGCCTGAAATTTGCGAGGAGCATCGTACACCACTCTGACCATGTAAATAATCTACTAGGTAATCCCCGGTACCACACTTCTGCTGGCCCCCTTAATTTTGCCAAAGCCAAGTGACAAACAGTTTTGTCGTCCCACCGATACATCGCCGCAAATTCGTTTACAGCTTCCAGCCATTCATCGACATTATGAATGAGAGGATCAAACTCGCCAATGATATCATTACCCACAACAAAATTACGAGTTCGACCCTCATCATGTCGAGCAATTGCAGTATCAATTCCTTTCACTATGGCGTCACTTACCTGGGAGATCGTACTTACTTGCGTCTCTCCGGTATGTCTGCTATTACTCCGCGTTTCTCCAGATATCGGGCGCCTTTCCTTAATGCGGCCCTGTTCCCGATGGCGACGGTGTAATCGCTCACGTTTATTCTGAGTCGACTTCGATCTCCTCCGACTGCGTACCTCCTCTACCTCGTGACGCTCGGAGCTTGAAGAAGACGAGTGACGTCTTCGACGGCGAGACTGCCTGGATTTTTTTTCGTGTTTCGGCATTTTTAATGTCCGACACTAACGTAGAGGGAATATTAACTCTACAGACACTAAACACTGCACTCCGGGGTTTTCTAGGTCTTAAATCCCACTTCTGATGTTAACTAAAGTACTAAAATTGAAACTCGATCGAATAAAAATTATTTGGAAATTCTTTAATGACAGGAGTAGTGACAACACATGAGCTTTCGAGTACGTCTCCACTCGCAATCCCCTTTTCTCTCGACGTGAATACCCCCGCTTGGTACGTTCGGTCAGCCTCGGGTTCCGGCGACCGCATGTCCAACCGTTCGGGGAAATACCAGACCAGTGACGTGGTGCACCAAAATATGCCCAATGTTAACACATGGTATGTGTATACAGATGACTCAAGAGGATGGCTTATTAATAGTATAAATGAGGGAAGTTGATGAAATTTGGTATTGTATAGCCGTTATATCACCTGGACTTATTCTAGAAAATATTTTTGTTGTTCTAGCAATCCCCTTTATATGGGGTAGTGCACCCTAATCCGACCGGCTAGTCCGCCCCTGTTGATATTGTTGGTATAAGTGTTAATGCTAGTATTTTTTTATTATTATTCAATTAACTTACAATTTTTCTGTACTACCAATGATTAAGCATTCGATGGTTGATTTTTTCTGTTATTTTGTAGGTTTGTTGTCAATTAATCAGAAAATGTAAAATGATATTGCTGTTTTTATTTTTCAAAGTCACTTAAAATAAAATCAATCAATTTGTTTATAAAGATAACATAGTCATTATCAAATTTCAAGTAGTTTATTAATAATAGTAGACAGGTATACCTATGTTATCGAAATTAATAAAAATAATGTATAGATAAAATATTTATTTCTGTCATGATTATTTATGTTATAACTTATAAGTTATAAAAAAATGCCATTTAATCATTACTAATCTAATTCACTTTGTATCGTTATACTACTGACTCAACACTTTATATAAAATGCTATGTAATCAAATCATAATTAGATACCTACTTAAAACCATAATAGGTCGAGAAAAGTATTCGTCCGAATGAAAATGTGAACTCACCGACAAGTAAACGAGACCAATTTTATGGGGCCGTATAAAACAGGCTTTCATGGACAGTCTTCACAATACAAACAGAATTTTTAACGGGTTAGAATTTGGGAAGATAGTTGTCGGGTGATTCCCATAGAGCGAAAAGTTCTATGGCAATTCCCATTATTTAGCCAGTGATTTGAAAAATATTTCAAGGATTTATAATTTTCAATGTTCAAAAGCGAGTTAAAGTCGCAAAAGGACTAGAAATGATTCGGAGACCCTTCCAAAATTGATTTCTATTGTTTTACTCCATTGCATTGTAGAAAAAAAAATGCAAAACATTCCCACCTATTCCAGAATAAAATTAAGAAAAACAAAAAAGAAAAATTTCGACATTGTCCAAAACGAACATTTTTGACCAACTTCCAATAGAGCTACAAGGTTCTAATTTTGATAAAATGATACTCTCCCATAAATAATAGCAGTTGCTATAAGAACTTTTCCTCCGACGTGAATCGCTCTGTATAAGAGAACAAGATTATACATATACAGGATGTTCGATCTAAATATGGTTGATTCTACATATGAAACTTCTAATAGTCGACGAGCGATTCAAAAAATATTTTGAGGATTTGTAGGAGAGTTCCCATAGAACATTTCAGCAAAATTAGAGCCTTGTAGCTCAATTGGAAGTTGGTCAAGAAACGTTCGTTTTGGATAAAGTCGCAATTTAAAAAAACGAGTTAAAGACGCAAAACGACTAAGAATGACTCGGAGACTCTCCCAACATTGATTTTTTTCGTTATTCTCCATTGTTTTCTAGAAAAATTGCGAAACATCTCCACCTGTTGTAGAATAAAATTAAGAAAAACGAAAACTCACTGTTGGAAGAGTCTACGGGTCATTCTTATTCGTTTTTGTCAGAATCGATCGTTTTTTGACCAACTTCCAAATAAGCTACAATGTTCTAATTTTATATTAAAATGTTTTCTGGAGACCCCCCTATAAATACTTGAAATATTTTTTGAATCGCTCGCCAAATAATGGAAGTTGTCATAAGAACTTTTTGTCCGACGTAAATCACCCTGTATATACAGAGTATTTAATCTAAATATGGTCGATTCTATGAAACTCCTATTAGTCAACGAGCGATTCGAAAAATACTTTCTCTACTCCCATGTTAGAATAGCATCATTCTATGTTCGACAACTGTACAGGAATGATTTCATTCCAGTACAGATTTTTCATTCCACAACGGGTAAATAGCAGCGTAGACTGACCCTAGGATACTCCCAAAAATGATTTTTTTTGTTTTTCTCTATTTCATATTTTCTCTGGAATACAATGGAGAAAAACGAAAAAAAAATAATGTTGGAAAGTCTCCGATTCCTTCCTGGTTTCGTTGAGAGCTGCCGGCAGCGGCCGCCAGCTGCCAGAGTGGCTGAAAAACGACTGCTCTTATGAGAAATACGTGTTAACGGTTCCGTTCACGCCGCGTTGCCGGGCAGCGGCCATCAATAGCCACCGCCGGCAGTGGCTGCCGACTGCTCTCAACGAAAACGTACCTTTAATCGTTTTGCGTGTTTAGTTTGTTTTTGAAAATCGCGACATTGTCCAAAATGATCGTCTTTTGACCAACTTCAAAATGAGCTACTTGGTTCTAATTTTGCTAAAATGTTCCCTAGGGACTCTCCTACGAATCCTTAAAATATTTTTTGAATCGCTTGTATTAGTCGACAAGCGATTTACATAGAATCAACCATATTTAGATCAAACACCCTGTATAAAATTGTTTGTTCTGACTGACTGATTCATCATCGCCGAACATAAACTATTAAAGATAAAGACATGAAATTTGGCCAGTGGGGTCCATTCATAACGTAAGCACCCACGAAGGAAGGATTTTTGAAAATACTACCCCGGTAAAATGGGGGTTGAAAGTGTATTTTTGAAGCTAGAAGCATGAAACTTTATATTTATGAATTTGATCACAAATAAATAAATATGTGTTTCAGCGTTTTTTAAATTACACCTTCAAGGGGATGAAATACTGGTTGACAGTTTAAATGGAAATCCGTCATTTTTGAAGGTAGAAGCATGAAAATTTATATTTATGTTTTTTATCAGAAATAAATAAATATGTGTTTCAGCGGTTTTTCAAATTACACCCTCAACAGGGTGAAATACTACACCATTAAAGTGGTGAAATAGGGGTTGAAAGTTTGAATGGAAATCCGTCATTTTTGAAGGTAGAAGCATGAAAATTTATATTTATGAATTTGATCAGAAATAAATAAATACGTGTTTCAGCGTTTTTAAATTACAGCCCTTAAAGGAGGCGAAATAGGGGTTGAAAGTTTATACGGAAATCCATCAATTTTGAAACTAGAAGCATGAAACTTCCCTGGTGGAAACCAAAACTCGGAATAATTCGGAAAAAAGACTTAAATTTTTAATTTTTTCCGAAAAACTCAGAAAATCTCTGAAAAAAATCGTATTTTTCTCTCAAAGAATCTGATTTTCTGAGAAATCTGGTATATTTTTTATTACATTTTTAGATTCTTTGATGAAATCGGAGGGGACTTTGATAATATGACCTACGGTTTAGCGCTGAAAGTTTTTCAGATATTTCAGCTTTTAGTGCAATTTTAATATTTGAAGTGTGTGGTTGAAAAATTCATATTTTTTAAGCTATTGCAGTTGAAGTGTTAAAATTTGGAATTTAAGTAGTAAAAATGATGCACTTTTAACCAATATAAACAGAATTGAATTATCTTCCAGAGTTTAGCTGAAATAAATGAAATAATTTTTTCTTTCAGGCAATTTTCAAACTATAATATCTTGCTTATTTTAAATGGAACACCATATTTTTCTTTGTATGGCTAGATAGAGAAAAAAATTCTACATCGAACTATACTAGCATTCCCTTGATGGTTTTTCAGTTATCTAAAATTTTCAGTTTCGTCTAATTTTCTTTCCTGAAATAAAATGTAAAACATAGAAGGCTAAGCAAAACAACCTTCAATTCAATTGTCACAATTAAAATCAAATTAATTATTCAAATTTAGACTATCTTACTGAAATAAAATGGAAGAAATTGATAATTTATTAAATTAATATTTATTGCATTTGCTTATTATGTACATATGTAGAGTGTCCTAAAGTTGCTAAAAATACAGGTAAAATATTCAATTTTAACGTCATTTGTGATGTTTTGTTTTTTGCTATGCCTTCTATGCATTTCATTGAAGTTGGATTAGTTTGGGAAAGGCGACTAGACGTATTACATTTTCTTTCAAGGGAGGTGATTGGACGAAATCGAAAATTTGGAATAACTGAAAAATTATCAAAGATAGGTATAAAAAATGTTAATGCAGTTCGATGCAGAATTTTTTTCTCTATTCAACCATATAAAGAAAAATATGGGGTTCCATTTAAAATAAGCAAGTTATTATAGTTTGAAAATTGACTAAAAGAAAAATTCATTTCAGCCAAACGCTGAAAGATAATTGAATGCTCTTTTGTTTGATAGAAAGTACGTTATTTTTGTTATTAGACTTCTGAATTTCAGTCTTTTAACTGCAATAGTTTCTATGTTATGAATTTTTTATTTAAACACTGCAAAATTAAAAATTTCATGAAAAGTCAAAATATCTGAAAAACCTTCAGCGCTAAGCCATAGGTCATATTGTCAAAGTCCCTTTCGATTTCATCAAAGAATCTAGAAATGTAATAAAAAATATACCATTCCATTTAAAATAAGAGAGTAGGGTGCACTACCCCATATAACGGGGGTTGATAGAACAACGAAAATATTTTCCAGAGGTAGTTCAAGTGTCGTAACGGCCATATACCAAATTTCATAGTTTATCAATTAGAACTTTTTATACTTTTAGGTGGCCATCCTCTTGGCTCATCCTGTATATAAAAATCTCGTGTCACAGTGTTTGTTACCGTACTCCTCCGAAACGGCTTGACCATTTCTCATGAAATTTTTTATGTATATTTGGTAGGTATGAGAATAGGTCGTAAGGTATATTTTATCCCTCTAGGTCATTAGGGTCTTCGTATAGTGAAGATTTTTTTTTCAATTTTTTGACAATTTTTTTTTAATTTTATTTTTTTGATTTGGCATCAAAAAATGCTTATAACCCCAAATTTTCACCATCCTACATTTATCCCGTAATTTTTTAATGACGATATTGGTATTTTTGTATGAAGAATTTATAACTTTTTTATTTATGAAAATTTTGAAAAACGCCGAGACAGGTAACTTTTTATTTTGAAATTAATTAAGTAGGACGGAGCCAAAACGGCTCTACCAGTTACCATTGCGAAGAACTGCCATCGTCAACAATCTTTTTAAATGGCAACCCCTACTTTCTATTGCATTTTCGGGTAGGGCATATTTTTCTGCGCTTAGAGATGTAAAAATAGTAGGGGGTTACATAAGAAGATTCTGAAGAAAAAAATTATTAAAGTTTGCAAGATTTTCTGTCATCATTATATCCATGCATCAGCATGATATATAGAGAAAACACTACACCATTGAAAAAGCATTGCAAGCATTGATTTAATTACTGGATCAAATAGGCATATATTGAAAATTTGTCAAAATTATCAGAAAATATGGCGGACCTAAATGTCAAAAATTAAATTGTAAATCTTAAGGTTGGTTACTTCTGGAGGGAAAGTAGGAAGTATGGTTGAAGTATATGCGGTCTATTTAATAGTTTGCATGCAGCTAAAACTTCCAATTTCATTTAAATTTGCAATTTTCTTTATGACAATTTAATCTGCCATCTTTGCCAATAATTTTGTCAAAATTCTACATACGCCTACTGAATTCAACAATTAATCAATGCTTATTCAAAGATGTTGAGATTTTCGTATACTATGCTGATGCAAGGATATAGTGATGGCAGAAAATCTTGGAAACTTTAATAATTTTTTTATCGAAATTTTTTTATGTAACACCCTACCATTTTCACATGTCTAAACGCAGAAAAAGATGCCCTACCCGAAAATGTAATCAAAAATAGGGGTTGCTATTTAAAAAAATTGTTGATGATGGCAGTTCTTTGCAACGGTAACTGGTAGAGCCGTTTTGGCTCTGTCCCACTTAATTAATTTAAAAATAAAAAGTTACCTGTCTCGGCGTTTTTCAAAATTCTCATAAATAAAAAAGTTATGGCGATTATGCCTTACTTTTGACTCACTCTGTATAAACAAAAAAAATCTCCAAAGGCAGCAAGTACCTTATATAGCGAATTTTTTTATGTATCTACATGCTGAAATATTAATTGCAAAACATTCTTATGATACTGACAATTAATATATTTTAATAACATTGAATCAACTAATAAATTCATTTCCCCGATGTTATTTTAATATTTATGATTTTTATTGAAAAATACTTTTAATCCACAAACAATAAGAAACCCTAAAAAAAAAAATAATAATGATGTTTGTTGTTTGTCTAATACGTCTAATCAAGGCCTGCTTGATTTTTTCAAGCGTAATTCTCTAGCAGGCCTTGCGTCTAATATTAACTGTCAAAATTAGTTGCCCCCCCGCGATATTCAATTTTTTTTCTAATATCAATAGTCAGAACATATAGCCACCTGAGATAATCGATTTTACTGCTAATACTCAAAAAAGAGATTTTTGCATTTTTCTTGCGAACCAACGAACCGATTTTGATGATTTTTTTTCTGGGTCATAGAGAATGGTCGGCTCTACTGTTATTTTAATTTTCATCAAAATCTAAGCAAATGTAATATTGAAAATGATTTTTTTTAACATTTCTTCAGCTCTTATTCCAAAAGTGTTGGCCCTACCAGTCTGGCCAACGAACTCATCCAAGCTATCACAAAGACCGATTTTTGTACCAAGTTTCATTAAGATTGGTGTATTTTTACGGCAGTTATCGTGGATATACATATATAAATATATATATAAATATATATATAAATATATATATATATATATATATATATATATATATATATATATATATATAAAAATTTTAACGAACGGTGGATATGGGTTCCTGAGGTTCCAAAACGAACTTCTGTGCAAAAATTTTTCGGAAATTCAAAAGTGAGGATCTCGTCATTAGCTAATTTTTTTTTAAAAAATTCGCTAAAATGAATTCCTGAATTTGTTGGTAACAACATTAACAAAGGAAGGATAGACCATTTTGGCTAATTAAGTTTTTTAAATATAAAAGAAAGTTCAAATGAGGTCTTAAAGTAGCATAGCGAATCAATCTACTGAAGACGAACGAGAAGTCGCGCGAGAACAGCGCTGCGTTAGTAAGGCCTTACTCCTTAGTTTTCAAACATAAGGGTAAAAAGAGGCGGCCTGGAAACGGCTCGGTTGGCAATGAGAAATCGTCGAGCTAATTGCACAGATGAACAATGAGATAATCTTTGACGTGCAAGAGCAGCGTTTCTATACGATTGCACAGCTAATTACAGCTCACATACTTTCGTTTGCATTGGTCAAATGGACGTTGTTTGTGAGCATTGTGGCGCATTACGATACTTAAAGGAAAATTCAAAGGTGAGGAAGTTCTCATTGCGAGGATTCAGATGATTCTAACTGATATACCTTTTGAGTTTAAACAAATTCAATTTCCAATTCGTCTTGCATTCAGCAATATAAGTGTAATCCATGCAGTAAAATAATAAATTAAGTTTAGCTAAATAGTATAACTTCATTAATTGATTGTTAGGCGGTACAACGTTCGCCGGGTCAGCTAGTAAAATAGAAAAAAATCAAAATTAAAAATATTTTTAATAAATTTATTGATTTTACTAAAACGATTTTTTTCAGAGATTTTCTGAGTTTTTAGGAAAAAATTACAAATTTAAAAGTAAAAGACATGGTACATCAATAAGTGTACAATATCGTAGATTTACTACAATTAAATTATATAAAACACAAAATTCATTAAATTAACAATTTACCACACCTTTGGCAGGGTAATAGTATGGAATACAATCACAATAATCGATTATAGTTTGTGCTTTACATTGATTTAAACAAGTAGAATAACTATAAAGTGAAGCCCATGCTGTTTTTATCTAAAATTATAATATAATTATTTTAAAAATATTATCGGTGGAAAATATATCCAACTTCATTATCAAAAACACATTTGCGGTAATTAATATCGATATTCTTGACGCCTTCTTCACTCTGTATTATTTCCGGTTTTATCAACAATGTCAATTCACTTCCCGGATAAATCATTGTGCTATAAAGTGAAGTATCCGGAAATGCATGCGATTCATGCAATGCAACCTGGAATTACAGAAATTTTACAATAAAGAAAATACTTCATTTCTCAAATACATCAATTCCTTTAGTCTGTTTTATCGATGATATACAGGGTGAGCCAAGAGGATAGCCGCCTAAAAGTATAAGAAGTTCCAATTGATGAAACTCTATGAAATTTGGTATATGGCCGTTATGGCACTTGAACTACCTCTGAAAAATATTTTCGTTGTTCTATCAACCCCCGTTATATGAGGTAGTGCACCCTACTCTCTTATTTTAAATGGAATGGTATATTTTTTATTACATTTCTAGATTCTTTGATGAAATCGAAGGGGACTTTGATAATATGACCTATGGCTTAACGCTGAAGGTTTTCCAGATATTTTGACTTTTCATGAAATTTTTAATTTTGCAGTGTTTAAATAAAAAATTCATAACATAGAAACTATTGCAGTTAAAATTTAGAAATTTAGAATTCTAATAACACAAATAACGTACTTTCTATCAAACTAAAGAGCATTCAATTATCTTTCAGCGTTTGGCTGAAATGAATTTTTCTTTTAGTCAATTTTCAAACTATAATAACTCGCTTATTTTAAATGGAATCCCGTATTTTCCTTTATACGGTTGAATAGAGAAAAAAATTCTGCATCGAACTGTATTAACATTTGCTATATCTATGTTTGATAATTTTTCAGTTATTCCAAATTTTCGATTTCGTCCAATCACCTCCCTTGAAAGAAAATGTAATACGTCTAGTCGCCTTTGCCAAACTAATCCAACTTCAATGAAATGCATAGAAGGCTTAGCAAAAAAACAAAACATCACAAATGACCTTAATATTGAATATTTTCCCGATATTTTTTACAACTTTAGGACACTCTACATACACAATAAGCAAATGCAATAAATATTAATTAAATTAATTATCAATTTCTTCCATTTTATTTTATTAAGATAGTCCAAATTTAATTAATTAATTTCATTTTAATTGTGACAATTGAATTGAAGGTTGTTTTGCTTAGCCTTCTATGTTTTACATTTTATTTGAGGAAAGAAAATTAGACGAAACTGAAAATTTTGGATAACTGAAAAACCATCATAGATAGGTATAGGGAATGCTAGTGTAGTTCAATGTAGAATTTTTTTCTCTATCTAGCCATATAAAGAAAAATATGGTGCTCCATTTAAAATAAGCAAGATATTATAGTTTGAAAATTGCCTGAAAGAAAAAATTATTTTAGCTAAACTCTGAAAGATAATTGAATTCTGTTTAAATTGGTTAAAAGTGCATCATTTTTACTACTTAAATTCCAAATTTTAACACTTCAACTGCTATAGCTTAAAAAATATGAGTTTTTCAACCACACACTGCAAATATTAAAATTGCACTAAAAGCTGAAATATCTGAAAAACTTTCAGCGCTAAACCGTAGGTCATATTATCAAAGTCCCCTTCGATTTCATCAAAGAATCTAAAAATGTAATAAAAAATATACCATTCTATTTAAAATAAGAGAGTAGGGTGCACTACCCTATATAACGGGGGTTGATAGAACAACAAAAATATTTTCCAGGGGTACTTCAAGTGCCATAACGGCCATATATCAAATTTCATAGAGTTCCATCAATTAGAACTTCTTATACTTTTAGGTGGCCATCCTCTTGGCTCACCCTGTATATTGATCATATTCAGGATTTAATTGAATTTCAAGACTGAATGCTGAACCGATACCGGCAGCATAGATCGGTTCATAATTTCTACAATATACAAATTAATAAAATTTGTTTTGATAATCAAGTAAATTACCCGCTATTCTTCTCATATACACCATGGTAATTGAACGAACAATAATAACCGCTTGTTGATTTACTCGTATGGAAAATTTGATTACAATCAACTGAACGTGTTTCCCAATAACAAGCCAATAATAATCGATCATACGGTTGGGCTAACTATTTTTAAAAAAGTGTTACATAAAATCTTCAATATAACAAAAACACCAAACCGTTGCCATCAATTTTTCTGTATTGTAGCCATAACTTTCAAGTTTCTTGATGATATCATAGAATTTGAATAGTTTAAAATGTTGTATTTCGTCTGAATTCTCCTTATAGACAACATTAAAATTACAAACAGTTACAGCAGGGAATGGTATTTGCCATATAGGGAATGTTGTAGTTTCAATTGTGGTTGTAATACGATTCGTTCTATATCTTTCTAATTGGTTATGAATTAAAGTAACATAAAGGTATGTACTGATAATGCAAATTATCGTCCAAAATATTGATTGGAATCTCGATGAATTCTTGCTTGTTATATACCGAAAACCATGTAGACTTGTTGTTTGACAATAGGAAGATGTACGATCTTTTAAACGTTTGATAACAACTCTACATCGACGTCTTATCGAAACCATATCGGTATTAATTCTATTCGTCTATAGTGATTTAGTGAAATGGGGGAAACTTGTAATTTGATTTTAATTAGTTTGAAGGAACTTTGAAATTAATTACAGATATTAATTCATATAGGTATATGTAGGAATGATAAATTGATATATATGTATGAAATCATATAGTAATGTCAAGCCCTCTTTAGTGTCATCTTTACTACCGATCTTTTGAAAAATATCAGTTAATAAATTATGATTGGCACGTGTTAATGAACGTCGTTGTGTTTCACTTTTTAATGGTACTTGTTTAACTTCATCAAGTTTCATACTCTAATTAAATAAAATACTCATCTATTGTTATAATAATATGTACATATATTAAACAAAACAAACCTTGAGTGATTCAAAAATGTATGATTCAACTTCAGATTCGCTAGTATTTGGTATTTTACCTAAATGTAACATAATTGTAACACCCTTGATCTTAACAATGGAATGTAAAAGTGTTTTAACAGTACGCAATGTTGTATCTAATGGTTTAGTTTTCCACCAACTTGTAGGGAATTCTTTTAAGAAATTGTGTATATCTAATAATACTAAATCATAATCGACTTCCTCTGAATCCCAATCTGGCATTAACTTAACAACACGCCATAAACATTTCATTACTAATTCTGTATGTCGTGGTGAATAATCTAAACGTACACAATCATGAAGTAATTGTATTAAAACACTAAAAAAAAAACAATAATAAAAAATCAACCATCTTTTTTTTTAAAATTCAAAATCACCAAATTATTTTCGTATGATCGGATTTCTCAATAATTTTAACACAATGGAAATTAATAACTCGAATATAAGTTTCACCATTCGGGCAATTTTCTAATTTGCCATCAACTAGTAAGCTTATAAGCTCGTTAATTATATCTTTTAAAACTTCACTGGAGATTTGACGACCTAAACATTTACTATGATGGAACTACAATTATAAAATAGATTAACTTAAATTGAAAATAAAACCAAAGTAATATCATCTTTACCATTTCGATAAACGTAAATATTTTCTTATATAATTTTGCAACATTTACATCAGAAACTGGATCTTGTTTATGTAAATTCTTCATTTTCTAACTCTATCATAGGATTTGGTGCTGGACTCTTGTAATTTTGTAGAAAATCACAAATTTGATCAGCACCCTTAAAAATAAAAAAACAATATTTAATAAAATTCTTTTATAAACAATATATAAATTACCTTCATTGCTGTATAGATATCATTATTCGATATTTGGTTAATATAATTCGTCAGCATTTGATCTGGACGTTTCGGAATGTTCATCTTTTCCATACATAATCGACTAACTAAAGGTAAATTCGGATCTAAAGGTTTCGGTGGTGATAAGGGAACCATTCTAGCTTTAATATCAGCTTCTGATAATTTTGGAATTTTAACTTCACTTTTAAGACACCCTAAATCAAATTCTTTTATCGGCTGCATTCTTGGTATTGTTCTTTTATCTAATTCATTTAATAGATCTGGATCTAATTTGAATGGACCCTCATTTGATTCCTGTTGTACAGTTTGTGATGGCATTGTTCTAAATTTTATGTAAAAAAAATTAATAACAAAAAAAAATTAAATAAATATTAATTAAATGTACCTAACTGGTGGTAAATGTTCATTTTCTTCATCTTCAACATTATCATCATCAATATCATTACTAGGTAAATGTGCTATTATTTCACCATTACCAATTCTTGAAGTAGTTGTAGTAGTGATTGTTGTATCATTATCAGGTAGATTTTGTATAATTGGTTCCATTTTAGCAATTTGTGGCATTTTACTTACTGCCAATTTTTTACTTGAACGTTTTATTCGTTCTTCCAATAATGATAAATCTTTATCAGCAATCTATAAATTTATTTATTAAATTAAGAGACAAAAAAAATTATTTAAGATATACTTACATTTCTAATCATTTTATAAACTTTATCACCAACAATATTGTAAGCTTGTACTACAAAATTTAATGCAGCATTTATAACAGCATTATCACCATCAGAAATTTGTTTAGCCACTTCCTTAAGGCATGAACTAGGTGATAATCCACACACAGACATTCCTAATTGAATTATTTTTTATATTAGAATTTTAATAAAAATCAAATCAATAAATAAATACCAAATCTTTGTATAATCGAGCCCATAACTTCAAGACATTCAGCTCTTGGTCGTGTATTTTTTGATTTTAATCCCTCCATTACATAGGTGAATAAACAAGTAACTGGATAGACTTCACAAATTTGTTTAAATAAAACACGTACACCATTACGTACAGAATCTTTAGGATCTCCAATCTGAAATTGATTTGATTTTTAACAAAATTTTCTAGTTATTAAATTTTAGTTTTAAACAAACCTTAACCACTAGATACGGTAAAAAAGGAGGATGCCTCATTTTCCGTTAAACGATATTTATTATCAATCAACATATTGAAAACACTATGTAAATATTCAAGACCTTTTAATAAAACTGAAGGATTAGTGTCGAAAAAACGTAATGTTAACCATTTTAAAATCAAGTCCAAATTTGAAATTAATGCTTGACTATTATCAGGTAAATCTTCCATTAATGAATCGATAGCTTTAATATGGTATCTCTAATTAAAACAGAAGAATAAAGTAAATTATTCAATTAATTAAAATTTGTATACCTGAAATCCATATGGAACATATTAAATATCAACGTTTTATTAACATTAGCAGTGGTCATTTGATCTTTTAATGATTCAACAAATTCCTCTCTTGGTGAAGTAAAATTCCATTTTAATACTTTTAATTTTGTTTCATCGATGGCCAGTTGATTTTTCATATTATTAACAGCTAATAATGGTGATGTATCAATATCTTCATCTTTTTTACGTCCACCACTAGTAGCATTTTTTGTTGTTGTAGCTGTTGATTGTGTAGTTGATGTTGTATGTGTTGTATTTTTCGATTTAACAGCATTTTTAGAATTTGCAACAGGTTTAGTACCACGTATAGCTTTATCTTCTTTTTCAGTTTTTTTAGGTAATGGTTTTACAGGTAAATTAGGCCTTGTTTTCTCTAATAATGCCATAACAGTATTCTTAGAGCCAGGTTTTAATTTTTCTGTTTGTTTTACCATACTTACTATCATAATAACCGATATGTATCATAATACCTAGAATTGCTTCTCGTGCATTTTTACGAACATCAACATTTCGATCTTCTAAATTATTGTAAAGATGTGGTATACACCCTAATAATTCTTCTTTTGGAATTGATTTAACTGGAACTAGATTTTAATTTTATTAAAAAAAAAAAATTAAATAATTTATTAAAATTTAATTTACTCTTTGGTAATTTATCAGCAAGCCATGCCCATAATTCAATACGTAAAGTTGGTGAGCCCCCAGCTAAAGCATCACCAATCATTTCATTTTCAAAAAACTCTTTATAACCACATTGTTCACTATATGCTGTAATTGTATCATGTGCTGTTGTTCTCATCCAACTTTTATTATCACCTAAATTTTGTAAAAAATGCGGAAAGAATACTTTAATATACTGTTTACATGGTGGGCCCATAACTTTAGCAATTTGTTGTAACAACCTGGATTGCCAGTACGGTATATTAGACCTCCTTGAATACTGTATATTTATATAATTAATGGAAATATCCAAAATAATGCTAAAAACCTATTTGCAACAAAGTTGCAGCTTCTAAAGATGAGTGTTGTATATTTGTTTAACAAATGGAAAAATCGAAAATAGTAAATAGAACACTCTAGATGAAATTACAACTTTGTAACAATTTTTAATCGAAATAGTTTAATTAGCAACGCCCATATTCATGATGTCAGAATTAATGTAATTGGTCATTTGAGTCAAAATCTGGTATTGGAGATCCCAAAATTTAGGGTGAGGGTAGTTACGGGGATAGGCCTATAAAAAGGGAAAACTTGGTCTCAGCAAAGAATTAATTCGCACTAAGTAGTAAAAGTTCAGCAAGTAATTAATTAGCATCAAAAGTAAGAGCATTAATTCAATTAGAATCGAGCAGTTAAAATTAAGAAATAAGAAGTAAAGTCAATTAATTAATTGAGAAAGTTGAAAAATTAATAAGTTAATTAAAAGAAGTTTCTACCATGGTCTGTTTGAGCGTACATTCATTCTTTCCATCTCTTCATTATATTTTTGGGGATGTGCCCTTTTTAGATGTTGGCGTTGCCCTATGAGGCTGGCGAAAGGACGGCGACATTGGGAGCAGATGAAGGTCTCTTCCGGAGGTGCACCCTTGCAGTAGTACCGCTGATGTGCCTTTAAGGCTGGACTAGTTGAGAAAGTTTTCAAACAAACACAACCGAACTCCTCCATGATGCTTATTTTTAAACTGCAGAGAGTCACAGAAGATCGTTGCGACAGATCTACAGCAAAATTTGTCGACAGGTAGCTGAAAGTCACTCCTTCCAGCTATTTAATCAGTGTTTGAAATAATTTCCTGCCGAAATCAGACACCTGTGTTAGGTTTAACGCCGGAAGCGTCGAGAGCGGACAATCACAACATAAAAACAGATTACGTGGACAAACTCTCTTCTTAGATGAAAGAACTGAGGCTGCAGTACCGCGACGCGGATGACGCGGGCGACAGCAGGCAGAAGCCCCAGTGGCCTCTACCGTAGAGCTGTCGCGATGGAAACGATCGATTGATAGGTTTACAGCCACAATATAGTCCACGTTGGCCAGTCTGTAGTTGATGGATTTAAGGTTGAGCTTGGCCTCTACAGATGGATATCGCAATGGAAACGATAACGACGCTGCCAACAGTAACGCCACGTTTCACTGAAGCATAAAGCTGAGAAAATCTTCAGAAAATCTCAGCATATCGTTGAAAAATCGAAGAGACGTCAGCCACCTGTATGCCTACAAGTCACGCTACATTAAGCGACATCTGCCGGCCAGGGTTTGAGACTTAATGCGTGGTGACAAACAGCAGAAAAGTCGAAATTGTGTCACATACTGATGACAAATTGGACCAATCCAGCTGCTCGATTTACGAGGAGTAGTCGTTATACACAGTGATATTGTTGAAATGTAGTGGTGAAACCAGATTTTAAATATTTTCAACGGTTACTTAATTGTCCGCGAATACACATAAATTATCAGCACTTTGACACAACAGTTGGTTAGAAAATGTTTAAAAAGCGTCCCCAAGTTAATAGATTGCGAAAAAACGACAAAAATCCAATAAAATTTTGGGTCACACTGTATACTAAATATTTAAAACAACCCTGTATATTTCTTAAAATTTTTATCAAAGTAAACACCGTTATCGCTGGTATCACTGATAGGTGAATTACTCACGTAATATCAACGGCACAATCATGAAATTCACAGGGTATGTTCAGTTTTCAATGCTCTTTCAAACGATACCAGTTTGATCCCGGTCCGATCACTATTACGTTAGTTATTGCGATATCACAGAATTCGCGAACCGCTGAAGCGATAAGGACCAAACTTGGTATAAACAATCTATTATGTAAGGTTAGTGTCCCAGTCAAGTTTCATTGTTATCGGTTCAATCGTTTAAGAATTATCGACGACGAAAGTTCACAAAAAACGGCGAAGGTAGAAACTCGCGAACCGCTCATGCGATAAGAACCAAACTCAACACGAAAGGTCTATTACACAAAGAAGTTAATTAAGTTAGAAATAAAAGTTAAAGTTTAATTGTGGTATTTTGGTGAAATCTGAAATTCAGAAAATAAAGAGAGTCAAAGTTGAAGAATTAAAAGAAAAGAAAAGAAAAGAAACTGCTGAGACCAAGCCCCGTCAATACCCGCTACCTGGTGAACAATCGTGGAGAAAAGTTAAGTACCAGTTTATCTGTATTCAATTTCCAACAAATTACTTGATGTTAAATTTGTTAGAATCACTAGTAAACAAGTGTACCGATTAATAGTATACCGTGTCCGCCCCGTAAATGAATCATTAATATAACTATAATCGTTGCCAAATAACTTTGGTCTTCGAATACTGACGAGTGAACTAATAATTGTCACTTAAAAAGAAATGCCACATTATAAATTCAAGCAGTTAGACAAAGATGCCAATACGTTTCATTACGGCGACTGATGGCGACCGGAGGTTAAAGTTATTTGGCGACGACTATAGTATTAATTTCCTTTTTGTTTAATATCTGTATTTAATTATTGTTATTATTATATTGCATAAAATTTATAATTTTGTTTAAATTTACAAAGGGTTGTCTGTTACCCTACCTTTAACCCCTTTTCTTAACAGACTGGTGGCAGCGTTTTACCCCCTTGAACCCCGTGTGGTTACATTGTTCACAGATATTCAATGCTGTTTGAGCAATTTTCGTATTACTATCACATAAACGATGTGCTAATGCTTGTGGTAAATCACCCAAATTTGGTTTAATACTTTTCAATTTTTATCTTCAATTTCGTTAATTAATGATTCAGTAATTTGACTACTAATATCAACTCTTGGTATTAAATCTTGTAGATTTGGTTGTATATTTTCTGTCTCACCAACAATCTCATCATTATCTAAATTATCTAAACTATTTGAACTTGCAGAATTTTTAACTGTACCTCTTGTTGGTATTGGTGGTTTTTTACCTTCATATTTATTAAATTCTGATGTGATTTGATCACGATAAGCAGGTTTTTCATTTTCAAAAAAAATATTAACTGATGCACCCATATAGAGGTAAAGTACACCACAAAAAGTTATAGCAGCTTGTCGTACACTCGGATTTGTTGAAGATAATCCTTTCTTTGCATTATCAATAAATAATTTAGGATTTAGATTACTGTAATTTTAAATATATTTTTAAAAATTAAATTAAATTAAATAATTGACTAACCTGAATCCAAATTCTTTGATAGCATTCGACAACCACAATAGACATTCTTGTATAACTTTTGGATTTTTTTGATTGAATGCAGATTCAATCATTTGTACAGATACATGTGAGAAACTTGTTGCTTCAGCAATTGATGTCATTGTTTCACCAACTAAATAACCATTTTTTGGATCACCAAATCTCTCAGCAATATCAACAACACAAATATCTGTTGTTGTTGTTGTTGAAAATTTCGAATTTTCAGCTAAATATATAACAATATCCAATTTAATTTTTAATACTTGAAAATTTGTATCTTTAAGACCCGGTTTCTCAATTATTAATGTTTTTATTAAAGCTTGTGTAGGTATATCTTTACTATCTAATGTTTGAATTTATTTTAAAAATTGTTCAGCTGCTTCTAATCTAGTTTTCCAATTACTATCAGATAATTCATTAATTGTATTATTAGTAAAGATTTCAGAAATAATCTGCTCAACATCATCATCTGATAATACAGTAGTGTTCACTTATAACGAACCCGTTTAAAACGATTTTCTGGTTAAAACGAACCAATCTCAAATGTACGAAGTAAAACTCCATAAGGACCGTGGAAATCGTTTCTTAATATAACGAACCCGGTTAAAGCGAACTTCCGGGTAAAGCGAACCGTTTTTTTGTCTGTGGAATCTTAAGTTTTCTCTTATAACGATCTCATGATTTTAAACCTACTGTAAAACGTGGTGTGGACGTAGCTTAAGAATTCACTGTAAATACAAGTCAGAAAAACGCATTATGTATCTGTTAATTGTACCTAAGTACACTAGACGTAAATCTGCGTGAGCTTTTTCATATTTCTAGAATAAACACAGTATTCAACAGTCTGTATCGAATAGTGAATCATTCTTTGTGTTCGGTTTGGATGATAAAAATGGGTGACACTATTTTAAATGAAAAAAGAAAATCTTTTACGTTAAAAAATAAATACGAAATTATAAAACGCTTACAAAGAGGTGCAAAACAAAGTGAGATATGTCGTGAAATGCGATTGAATAAATCAACCGTTGCTACAATTTGGAAAAAAAGAGATGAGATACTGATAAATTTTGAAAAACTGAATTCTAATATAAAAAGAATTAAAAAACCTACTAACTCTGAGGTTGACCAAAGTTTATTGAAATGGTTTAGTCAGCAAAGAGCTAATAATGTGACTATCAGTGGTGCTGTCTTACAGACAAAAGCCGAAGAGTTCAGTAGCAAATTATCTAAGGGTAATACGACTAACAACAAATTTAGTTGGAGTTGGATCGAACGGTTCAAAAAAAGACACAATATTACCAGTGGCAAAATAGTCGGTGAATCGGCCACAGTTGACAAGAATATTATAAACAATTGGCTAAAACACACCTGGCCACTTATTAAAGATAATTATCAAGAAAAAGACATATTTAACGCTGACGAAACAGGTCTATTTTTTAAACTCACGCCTAATAAAGCTTTACGGTTTAAAGGAGAAACCTGTGCTGGCGGTAAAATGTCTAAAGACAGAATTACAGTGCTGTTGGCGGCAAATTTAAGTGGAACAGAGAAAAGAAAATTATTGATAATAAGGAAACCTAAGAATCCCAGGTGTTTCAAAAATGTCAAGCAACTACCCGTAAAGTATAAATCAAATAGTAATGCATGGATGACCTCCGATATTTTTACGAACGAATTACGGGAATGGGATGAAGAATTGCTTCGTATTAAAAAAAAAATTTTATTATTATTTGCCTATTATTATTTTGTAGTTGGTTAATTTTTTGTACGTACAACTGTTGCTGAACCTGATGAAATCTTTGGTTTCTTTTTAGATGCTGGACGATTTTGTGTATTACTCGGCCCGGATTTTGATAATCTTGTTGTTGTTGATGGTGTAGCTGATGCTGATGCTGTAGCTGGTCTTTCTTTTTTCGCATTAGGTACCTTAACAGTTATTACAGCTTTCTCATAAAATTCTTTAATTGTTGCCATTTTCAAATTATCTTTCTTTAATTCAATCAAAAATGGTCCAATTGTTTTCTCACCAACCAATTTCATTAGTGTACCTAATGCTTGAGCTGTAGCATCTCTAACAGCAGGATCTACAATTTTATAAATAATCATTAATCTTATTCATTTATTATTTATAACAAAATTAAATACCTGATTCATTAATATTTTTCAATAAAGGAACAGTTAGAGCTTTTAATATATTTTTGTTGACAGCTGTTGGTAGTGTTTTTGTGAAAGCTCTAGACAAAAAGAGAGCAGTTTCAGTTTTAACTGATGGATTTTTATTGCCTAATGCTTCAATAACGTCTTCCAGAACTGCGTCAATTGTTGTCTGTAATGTTGATTATTCTCAAATTAAATTCACCTTTTCAAACTTAAAATCAACTTACCGTTAAATAAATATTATCGATTGCTTCTCGTATAGCACTAACAACTTTCTGTTTCTTTTCTTTAAATTTCTCCAATAGAGTCGGTACACATGCACCTGCATATATCTGAAAATGTTGCTTTAACCCTAATGCTAAAGTAGCTAAACATCGTCCAGCTAATGCAACCATAATAACACTCTTATCTTTATGTATGACTTTATTTAAAGCTCTAACCAGATGAGCATAAACACCATTTTCTAATTTTGGTGTTTTTAATAGATTTTCCAACATTTCTATTGCTTCTTTACGTTCTTGCCATATTTTAGCTTCTAATTTTTCGTAGAAATCTTTTGGTAATTTCGATAATATATCAACAGGATCAGACAAATCATATGGATCAATTTGTTGGGTTTCAACATCACCGTCATCAACTTCATCAACACCTAAACGTAAATAATTCAATATAATTTCATGCTTAACGATGCATTCAAATTGATAATTAAGAAGAGAACAAAACAAAATATAGAACCATATAAGGACAATTTGACTTCATCATTTGAATTTATACAAAAATATCACCCTAATATTAATGGAGCGATGATATTAAATTTGTATAAAATTAAATATTAGTTTCCCTATTTTCAGGAATGATTCTTTTCTTTCTTACAGCTAGATTACAAAATTAGTTTCTGTGAGTTTTTGGTTTATGCTATCCTCAACTAAATAAAGGCAATTACTCGTTATTTAAGTAGAATATTAGTAACGAGCGATTCATAAAATTTCTTATTAGAGTTTGCGTTGAAACCGTCAAGGATTGAACCATCACGACAAACGTCACATTTAGTGACAATTGTAATACAGAGCGAATCAAGGATTTAGAAGGATTAAGATAAAAATTACAATTAGTGGAAGTGACTAAAGTTACATGGAATTTTCAAACAAACGTTACACGTAATTGTTTCTGTCTATATATAAATTGGATACAATTAATTTTTAAAGTAATTCAGGTCCATTCAAATAACGTTCATAAAAAATCAAAATTAAATTTTGACATCTAAGATTATTTTATTTAAAACTTTTGAATGTCGTAACTTTAGACGCCACAAATAACTGTATCAATTCAAGAAGACTTACGGCTTGAAATCCAGCACCAACTCTAGTAACAAATTTAATGGATCGTTCGTTATTTATAGTTAGAAGAGTCGACAAACATTTTTGATTATGGTAGTCACGTTCGTTATCAATCAGCTAATTAATTGTCTACGTGATGTTTTTTGTATAAATTTTAACAATTTCTAAGCTTGTTTTAAAATAAAATCTCAAAAACTAAATGGACATTAAGCCAAATCATCCTTTTCCCCCCAAGAATAATCTGTTTTTGTAAAACCTACCACCGTCCACTTCATCTTGTTCTGCTTGTAATTCAATTTGTTTTTGTTGTTGTGAACGTATATAACGTGTTGGTACAGCTTTTTGTCCTACAATTTTCCCAAATTCGGTTTCTAATTCGCTCACTTGAACTCGTTGTAGATTACCTAATTCGGATCTATAAATAATTTAGATTAATTATAATTAAAACATTGCTTGTAAATTGTTTTAAAAAGACAATAGTTATGATCTCATACTTAAGTGCCGGTCCTATCCATCGATACATTTCAATAACCATCATTCTAGCTTCATCACGTACAGCTTTATCACGATCAGCAAACAATGGTGTAATTTTCTTAACCAATGGTTTAACTTTGATAATTTTCGAACCGAATTCTCTTAATGCAATTGTACAAGCATTTATACAAGCAGCAACGATTTTTGGATTCTTCTGTTTCATACCTTTTATTAATTCTTTTTCAACAGCATAATATTTTCCAATTTCAATATACATTAATGTTAATTGTAATGCCAATTCTCTTGTACGTGTCTTTGGTGCTGCCATACATTTAGTTACAATACCGGACATAACTTCGGAAACAGTTTTATCAGCATTTGCATAATTTTCAACATAAGCTAATACAGCTTCAACACCTTTCTCTTGACTTGCTTCATTACTATCAATAACAAATTTCTTAACTAAACCTAAATATTTTTCAAATTCCGGTGATTCCTCATCTTCAATCTGACGGAATAGTTTCTTTACTTCTTCGTAACCGTTCAAACGGGCCTTCCAAAATTTATGTACACAACGTTTATCTAGTGGTAATTTCTTATATTCATAGTCTTCCATTTTCTTCTCAATTCGTTTCTAGTCATATAGGACACAATTTTAGATAAGTATACCGGTTAATTTATTTAGATTAAGGGTATGTTGTACTATGAGATCGATTCAGCGTGCGAAATTTATCAATTTTCAAACAACGATATTTCGCTTATTTTTTAAGATATTGTGAAATTAAAACGTGCGTTGGATAGAGCATTTCAAGGTGCATGTCTTGAAGCTTTCTATTAAAGAGAAATCTGATAAAATTCGGAATGATAAAGAAAACTGTTGGACCATGTTTTTTGTACAATTTCCTTCATAATTGGCTAAAAATTGGCCAATATGATTGATTTTAAATATCTATTGAGTGATTTAGATGGAAAATGATGAGATCTTTCCAGTATTCAAGAATTTTCCCGATACGTTTGTTAGTTTTTCCAATTTTTGAAGAAAATTAAATGGACTTTGATCAGTAATATAGGGCACAATTTTAAAGATAGAATTATGCACTCTTGTGTTTAGAAACATCTTGTAAGGGCGGAGGCCATAAAGCTCGCTTGAAAATTTTTTTTGAAAATTACGTGATTTATTGGAAAATTTGGAATCCCATTTTCACCTGTTATTTACAGCTATTAAAATTAATTAATTTGACCGATAATTAGTATCAAAATATAGGAAAATCGATTTTCTTTCACGACCATATCATAATAATGAAAAATATTTGAAAAAAACATTGAGCTGGTATTTCTATGTTATTTCATATTACTGTCAACGGTTCACGATCAAAAAGAAATCTTACAAACTTTATAAATTCTGAAATTTTTATCTGCCATTTTGTTTTCAGTCTTAATTACAACAAATAAATTGATTCGTCGGGTTTTTGTAAGTCGAATTTGAACAAACACTATTAAACGATCTTGCTTAAATGATTTGGCAGTAACTGTCATCTACTTCTTATAAATGACAGTTACTATCATTTATGTTAAAGTAATTGGTTTGTGAAAAAATAAGATACTTTGACAAAACGTCTAACAGATGATAATAGTCATAATAATGTCACTTGATAAGATGACTGAAGTGGAATATTTGTGCTGTAGTAACGATTATATTATTTATCTTTTTCTAGCCATGTAAATTTCATTTAGTTGTAGGTAAAACGTTGATGCTCCAATTCGTATCAAACTTTTATTACTTGGTGAGCGAGTCAAAAAAAATTGAAAAATTTGTAAGACTGGAGATAATTTTATCAAAATTAGAACCTCTTAGCTCACTGAGAAATCAGTCAAACAACACTCGTTTTGGACTCGTTTTTCAAAAACGAGCTGAACACGCAAGACGCCTAAGAATGACTCGATGATCCTCTAAACATTGGTATTTTTTTTCGTTTTACTCAACTGCATTCTAAGAAAAATGGGAAAAATTTCCACCTATAGTATTGAAAAAAAGAAACACGAAAAAATTCAATGTTGATAGGATCTTTGAGTCATTTTAAGTCATTTTAAGTTAATGACGAGATCCTCACTTTTGAATTTCGGAAAAATTTTTGCACAGAAGTTCGTTTTGGGACCTCAGGAACCCATATCCACCATCCGTTGAAATTTTTATATATAACGATAACTGCCGTAAAAATACTCCAATCTTAATGAAACTTGGTACAACAATCGGTCTTTGGGATAGCTTGGATGAGTTCGTTGGCCAGACTGGTAGGGCCAACACTTTTGGAATAAGAGCTGAAGAAATGTTAAAAAAAATCATTTTCAATATTACATTTGCTTAGATTTTGATGAAAATTAAAATAACAGTAGAGCCGACCATTCTCTATGACCCAGAAAAAAAATCATCGAAATCGGTTCGTTGGATCGCATGAAAAATGCAAAAATCTCTTTATTGAGTATTAACAGTAAAATCGGATATCTCAGGTGGCTATATGTTCTGACAATTGATATTAGAAAAAAAATTGATAATCTCAGAGGCCAGCTAATTTTGACAGTTAATATTAGACGCAAGGCCTGTTAGATAATTTCGCTTGAAAAAATCAAGCAGGCCTTGATTAGACGTACTAGACAAACAACAAACTTAGAAACGAGTGAAATTTGAAATTTTATTTGTGTTTCTTATTGTTTGTGGATTAAAAGTATTTTTCAATAAAAATCATGAATATTAAAATAACATCGGGAAATGAATTTATTAGTTGATTCAATGTTATTAAAATATATTAATTGTCAGTATCATAAGAATGTTTTGCAATTAATATTTCAGTATGTAGATACATAAAAAATTCGCTATATAAGGTACTTGCTGCCTTTGGAGATCTTTTTTATTTGAAAATCGCAACATCATCAGAAACGAGCATCTTTGGGCCAAATTCAAAATGAGCTACTAGGTTCTAATTCCGTTAAAATATTCTCAAGCGACCCTCCTATAAATCCTTGAAATGTTTTTCGAATCGCGAACCAACTAGATAATACTAATAATAAAAGATGTTTATGTAGAGGCTGACAGATAATTTCGATTCAAATGTCAATGACAGAATCTTGTTAGGATAGAGTGATTTATTAACTAAAGTTACAGAATACGAGTCAATGAAGCTACAGGCTATTCCGTATAGCCTAACATCTGGATAAAATAGTACTCATTTTAGTGTATTCTGTAAATTAATGTCTTTTATGACTCTACTTCGTATTCTGTAACTTTTTAAAGACATTTTCTATCCACAATAGCTGTCATTTATTTCTAAATAAAAGTTAATGTCACCAGCACTTTTATAATTTTTTTTTATAGTAAGATAAGATACTCGACAAAGCTTTTAGAAGTAATAATAATAATAATCATAACGTCATGTAGTATGTGATGATTGAAATAAGATATTTGCGCTGTAACCTGCATAGTAGCTTTTTATTTATCACTTCCTAGTAATTTATTTTCTTCTAATTGTAGTTGACCAAAATATTAGAAAATGAAATTGTGGCGACTAAGAAAGACGACTTTGACCTTAATAACAATGATAGTGTCTTATTTAATAAAATTATATGTATCATTTCAGCCTCCATATTTCGATCGTGATTTCTTTTTTAAAATCGGTCTAATACATTTCCTGTTGTATTTTTTGTCTGATGAATGAATTTGATTTTTCAACAATGCGGAAAAAATACATATACAGTAGCCGCCATTACAATAATGAATTATCGTAAATCATCAGAATAATTGACGATAACTGTATATGAGATTTTGTTAATGTTCGAGAAATTTTTCAAAAAAGTTTTCTCTTTCAGAAAATATTTAATAAACTAAAGCTTATCAATGTATTCTGATAACAGAAATTTTCCAGAATTTATTTGGTTGCTAGACCCCAATTTTGTCTTAATATTACAGATATCTTACTTTCTTAATTATGAATAAAAGTAAAGTTCAAAAATTATTTTTTTGGAAAATTTAATAAAAACACAGAAATAGACGAATTGACTAGCGTCGAACACAAGACACAAATTAATGATAAATTAACGCATCGATTTTCGCCTATCTAAGCTATTTTATCTGTCTTTATGATAAAATTATACTATACAGGGTGATTCAAGAGGATGGGCCATTAAAAGTATAAGGAGTTCTAGTTATTGGAAGTTGATGTAGTTTGGTATGTAGCCATTATATTCACTGAATTTTCTCAAGAAATTATTTTCGTTGTTCTAGCTACCCTCCTTATATGGGGTAGTGAACCGTACTCTCTTATTTTAAATAAAATGGTATATTTTTTATTACATTTTTAAATTCTTTGATAAAATCGAAGGGGACTTTAATAATATGACCTATTGTCTAGGACTGGAAGTTTTTTAGATATTTCAGCTTTTAGTTCAGTTTTAAAATTTGCAGTGTTTAATTGAAAAATTCATATTTTTGAAGCTATAGCATTTGAAATGTTGAAACTTGGAACCTAAGTAGTAAAAATAATGTTCTTTTTGCCAATTTAAACAAAATTCAATTACCTTTCAGCGTTTAGCTGAAATAAATTTCTTTTCAGGCGATTTTCAAACTATAATATCTTGCTTATTTTAAATGGAACACCATATTTTTTATTAAATGGTTGGATAGAAAAAAAAATTCTACTTCAGCCTGTATTAACATTCCCTATATCTATCTTTGATAGGTATAGGGAATGTTAGATATTTAAAATCAATCATATTGGCCAATTTTTAGCCAATTATGAAGGAAAATGTACAAAAAAACATGGTCCAACAGTTTTCTTTATCATTCCGAATTTTATCAGATTTTTCTTTAATAGAAAGCTTCAGGACATGCACCTTGAAATGCTCTATCCAACGTACGTTTTAATTTCACAATATCTTAAAAAATAAGCGAAATATCGTTGTTTGAAAATTGATAAATTTCGCACGCTGAATCGATCTCATAGTACAATATACCCTTAAGGACATGATTCATATCCAAATAAGGTATAAACAAATGGTTTATTTATAAATAAAAATCTTTACTTACATTTTTATAGTAAAATTGTAGAAATTTTAAGAGTTCTTCTTTCTAGAAACCGATATATATATTTAATACACACACGATTAGAAAGTTTACCCCCATTTAAACACTTTAATAACTCGATAAACAGAAAGAGTAGAACTTGTATTGTGATAAGTTATCTTTAATAATTTAATCATCAAAAATCCTAAAAATATTTTGGTATTGACTGATTTATATTATTTCAATTAATTTATTATGCATTGATACCCAAGGATGGTAAGCTTTTAACTTTACCATTTTGACTACCGAATCAACATAACAAGAAGTATTTACATTGTTTTATGAACTCTTTAATTATATTTATATAATTATATTTGTATAATGTAACATTTTTGAGTCCCGATAAGGACAATTTGGATGTTATATCGAAAAATTACACATTTATACAATTTGATAGTGATTATTTTATTACGCGCTATCAAATTATATTCTATTTTATTAAAATAATAATTTTTTAGATTTGTTTGAGAGTTTAGATGAAAATTTTGATATAAATAAAATGTCTCAAAACACCCAACTTCAAATGTGAGAAGAATTTTTGAAATGGCGACGTTTTAATTGTAAACACATTTTTGGAACACAAGGATTAAAAAAAATATTGAATTATCCAAAAAAATTCAATTTGATTTAATTCTATACGATATAACATTAGGCTACTGTTTATATCCGTTAATTATTAAATTTAATTATCCACCAACAATTGGGGTGACTGCTTGCTTATTACCAACTTATATTTATGGAATAGTGTGATGTGTGTATTGTATTTTCATTAGGAACACTAATACGAGCAGATATATTAAGCAACAGACAAAAGAATATCTTTCTGGAAGCATTTAGCCGAATGAATGAAACAATTATTTGGAAATATGAAAGTCAACTAGATAATGTTCCAGAAAATGTTATCATTCGTAAATGGATACCACAAAGTGATCTCTTAAGTAAGTCGGTTCAAAAATAGTTCAATTTTTTATAATAAATTAAGAGATTTAAGCCCATCGAAATGTTAAATTATTCATCGGTCATAGTGGAGTTTCAAGTACTCAAGAAGCATTCTATCATGGAGTATCCACAATTATTGTACCATTCATTGTTGATCAGTATCATAACGCTCATCGTATCGTTCAAAAACAGGTTGGTCTAACTATTAATATCAATCAAATCACACCCGATTATGTTTACAATACAATTGGAGAAGTCCTCGATAATCCCATGTAAGTTCAACTTTCTTTAATAAAAACTTTTCTACATTAAGAATTTATTTTAAAAATTTTAGTTATGGGAGAAATATGAAGAAAATATCAGAGAGAATCCATGATCAGCCACAAAAACCAATGGAACGAGCTATCTTTTGGATTGAGTATACATTAAGACATGGTAGTGAAGATTGTTTATCACCAAAAGCAAGAGATATGCCTTATTATCAATCTGAAGTAATCGACATAATTGCATTTCTTTCAATATTGTTAATATTAATTTTAATTATATTTTTGAAAATAATTAGAACTTATTAGAAAATAATTTATTAAAATTTAATTTACTTTTTGGTAATTTATCAGCAAGCCATGCCCATAATTCAATACGTAAAGTTGGTGAGCCCCCAGCTAAAGCATCACCAATCATTTCATTTTCAAAAAACTCTTTATAACCACATTGTTCACTATATGCTGTAATTGTATCATGTGCTGTTGTTCTCATCCAACTTTTATTATCACCTAAATTTTGTAAAAAATGCGGAAAGAATACTTTAATATACTGTTTACATGGTGGGCCCATAACTTTAGCAATTTGTTGTAACAACCTGGATTGCCAGTACGGTATATTAGACCTCCTTGAATACTGTATATTTATATAATTAATGGAAATATCCAAAATAATGCTAAAAACCTATTTGCAACAAAGTTGCAGCTTCTAAAGATGAGTGTTGTATATTTGTTTAACAAATGGAAAAATCGAAAATAGTAAATAGAACACTCTAGATGAAATTACAACTTTGTAACAATTTTTAATCGAAATAGTTTAATTAGCAACGCCCATATTCATGATGTCAGAATTAATGTAATTGGTCATTTGAGTCAAAATCTGGTATGGGAGATCCCAAAATTTAGGGTGAGGGTAGTTACGGGGATAGGCCTATAAAAAGGGAAAACTTGGTCTCAGCAAAGAATTAATTCGCACTAAGTAGTAAAAGTTCAGCTAGTAATTAATTAGCATCAAAAGTAAGAGCATTAATTCAATTAGAATCGAGCAGTTAAAATTAAGAAATAAGAAGTAAAGTCAATTAATTAATTGAGAAAGTTGAAAAATTAATAAGTTAATTAAAAGAAGTTTCGACCATGGTCTGTTTGAGCGTACATTCATTCTTTCCATCTCTTCATTATATTTTTGGGGATGTGCCCTTTTTAGATGTTGGCGTTGCCCTATGAGGCTGGCGAAAGGACGGCGACATTGGGAGCAGATGAAGGTCTCTTCCGGAGGTGCACCCTTGCAGTAGTACCGCTGATGTGCCTTTAAGGCTGGACTAGTTGAGAAAGTTTTCAAACAAACACAACCGAACTCCTCCATGATGCTTATTTTTAAACTGCAGAGAGTCACAGAAGATCGTTGCGACAGATCTACAGCAAAATTTGTCGACAGGTAGCTGAAAGTCACTCCTTCCAGCTATTTAATCAGTGTTTGAAATAATTTCCTGCCGAAATCAGACACCTGTGTTAGGTTTAACGCCGGAACCGTCGAGAGCGGACAATCACAACATAAAAACAGATTACGTGGACAAACTCTCTTCTTAGATGAAAGAACTGAGGCTGCAGTACCGCGACGCGGATGACGCGGGCGACAGCAGGCAGAAGCCCCAGTGGCCTCTACCGTAGAGCTGTCGCGATGGAAACGATCGATTGATAGGTTTACAGCCACAATATAGTCCACGTTGGCCAGTCTGTAGTTGATGGATTTAAGGTTGAGCTTGGCCTCTACAGATGGATATCGCAATGGAAACGATAACGACGCTGCCAACAGTAACGCCACGTTTCACTGAAGCATAAAGCTGAGAAAATCTTCAGAAAATCTCAACATATCGTTGAAAAATCGAAGAGACGTCAGCCACCTGTATGCCTACCAGTCACGCTACATTAAGCGACATCTGCCGGCCAGGGTTTGAGACTTAATGCGTGGTGACAAACAGCAGAAAAGTCGAAATTGTGTCACATACTGATGACAAATTGGACCAATCCAGCTGCTCGATTTACGAGGAGTAGTCGTTATACACAGTGATATTGTTGAAATGTAGTGGTGAAACCAGATTTTAAATATTTTCAACGGTTACTTAATTGTCCGCGAATACACATAAATTATCAGCACTTTGACACAAAAGTTGGTTAGAAAATGTTTAAAAAGCGTCCCCAAGTTAATAGATTGCGAAAAAACGACAAAAATCCAATAATATTTTGGGTCACACTGTACACTAAATATTTAAAACAACCCTGTATATTTCTTAAAATTTTTATCAAAGTAAACACCGTTATCGCTGGTATCACTGATAGGTGAATTACTCACGTAATATCAACGGCACAATCATGAAATTCACAGGGTATGTTCAGTTTTCAATGCTCTTTCAAACGATACCAGTTTGATCCCGGTCCGATCACTATTACGTAAGTTATTGCGATATCACAGAATTCGCGAACCGCTGAAGCGATAAGGACCAAACTTGGTATAAACAATCTATTATGTAAGGTTAGTGTCCCAGTCAAGTTTCATTGTTATCGGTTCAATCGTTTAAGAATTATCGACGACGAAAGTTCACAAAAAACGGCGAAGTTAGAAACTCGCGAACCGCTCATGCGATAAGAACCAAACTCAACACGAAAGGTCTATTACACAAAGAAGTTAATTAAGTTAGAAATAAAAGTTAAAGTTTAATTGTGGTATTTTGGTGAAATCTGAAATTCAGAAAATAAAGAGAGTCAAAGTTGAAGAATTAAAAGAAAAGAAAAGAAAAGAAAAGAAACTGCTGAGACCAAGCCCCGTCAATACCCGCTACCTGGTGAACAATCGTGGAGAAAAGTTAAGTACCAGTTTATCTGTATTCAATTTCCAACAAATTACTTACTTGATGTTAAATTTGTTAGAATCACTAGTAAACAAGTGTACCGATTAATAGTATACCGTGTCCGCCCCGTAAATGAATCATTAATATAACTATAATCGTTGCCAAATAACTTTGGTCTTCGAATACTGACGAGTGAACTAATAATTGTCACTTAAAAAGAAATGCCACATTATAAATTCAAGCAGTTAGACAAAGATGCCAATACGTTTCATTACGGCGACTGATGGCGACCGGAGGTTAAAGTTATTTGGCGACGACTATAGTATTAATTTCCTTTTTGTTTAATATCTGTATTTAATTATTGTTATTATTATATTGCATAAAATTTATAATTTTGTTTAAATTTACAAAGGGTTGTCTGTTACCCTACCTTTAACCCCTTTTCTTAACAGACTGGTGGCAGCGTTTTACCCCCTTGAAAAATTCGAAATTTCCAACAACAACAACAACAACAACAGATATTTGTGTTGTTGATATTGCTGAGAGATTTGGTGATCCAAAAAATGGTTGTTTAGTTGGTGAAACAATGACATCAATTGCTGAAGCAACAAGTTTCTCACATGTATCTGTACAAATGATTGAATCTGCATTCAATCAAAAAAATCCAAAAGTTATACAAGAATGTCTATTGTGGTTGTCGAATGCTATCAAAGAATTTGGATTCAGGTTAGTCAATTATTTAATTTAATTTAATTTTTAAAAATATATTTAAAATTACAGTAATCTAAATCCTAAATTATTTATTGATAATGCAAAGAAAGGATTATCTTCAACAAATCCGAGTGTACGACAAGCTGCTATAACTTTTTGTGGTGTACTTTACCTCTAAATGGGTGCATCAGTTAATATTTTTTTTGAAAATGAAAAACCTGCTTAACGTGATCAAATCACATCAGAATTTAATAAATATGAAGGTAAAAAACCACCAATACCAACAAGAGGTACAGTTAAAAATTCTGCAAGTTCAAATAGTTTAGATAATTTAGATAATGATGAGATTGTTGGTGAGACAGAAAATATACAACCAAATCTACAAGATTTAATACCAAGAGTTGATATTAGTAGTCAAATTACTGAATCATTAATTAACGAAATTGAAGATAAAAATTGAAAAGTATTAAACCAAATTTGGGTGATTTACCACAAGCATTAGCACATCGTTTATGTGATAGTAATACGAAAATTGCTCAAACAGCATTGAATATCTGTGAACAATGTAACCACACGGGGTTCAAGGGGGTAAAACGCTGCCACCAGTCTGTTAAGAAAAGGGGTTAAAGGTAGGGTAACAGACAACCCTTTGTAAATTTAAACAAAATTATAAATTTTATGCAATATAATAATAACAATAATTAAATACAGATATTAAACAAAAAGGAAATTAATACTATAGTCGTCGCCAAATAACTTTAACCTCCGGTCGCCATCAGTCGCCGTAATGAAACGTATTGGCATCTTTGTCTAACTGCTTGAATTTATAATGTGGCATTTCTTTTTAAGTGACAATTATTAGTTCACTCGTCAGTATTCGAAGACCAAAGTTATTTGGCAACGATTATAGTTATATTAATGATTCATTTACGGGGCGGACACGGTATACTATTAATCGGTACACTTGTTTACTAGTGATTCTAACAAATTTAACATCAAGTAAGTAATTTGTTGGAAATTGAATACAGATAAACTGGTACTTAACTTTTCTCCACGATTGTTCACCAGGTAGCGGGTATTGACGGGGCTTGGTCTCAGCAGTTTCTTTTCTTTTCTTTTCTTTTCTTTTATTTCTTCAACTTTGACTCTCTTTATTTTCTGAATTTCAGATTTCACCAAAATACCACAATTAAACTTTAACTTTTATTTCTAACTTAATTAACTTCTTTGTGTAATAGACCTTTCGTGTTGAGTTTGGTTCTTATCGCATGAGCGGTTCGCGAGTTTCTAACTTCGCCGTTTTTTGTGAACTTTCGTCGTCGATAATTCTTAAACGATTGAACCGATAACAATGAAACTTGACTGGGACACTAACCTTACATAATAGATTGTTTATACCAAGTTTGGTCCTTATCGCTTCAGCGGTTCGCGAATTCTGTGATATCGCAATAACTTACGTAATAGTGATCGGACCGGGATCAAACTGGTATCGTTTGAAAGAGCATTGAAAACTGAACATACCCTGTGAATTTCATGATTGTGCCGTTGATATTACGTGAGTAATTCACCTATCAGTGATACCAGCGATAACGGTGTTTACTTTGATAAAAATTTTAAGAAATATACAGGGTTGTTTTAAATATTTAGTATACGGTGTGACCCAAAATATTATTGGATTTTTGTCGTTTTTTCGCAATCTATTAACTTGGGGACGCTTTTTAAACATTTTCTAACCAACTTTTGTGTCAACGTGCTGATAATTTATGTGTATTCGCGGACAATTAAGTAACCGTTGAAAATATTTAAAATCTGGTTTCACCACTACATTTCAACAATATCACTGTGTATAACGACTACTCCTCGTAAATCGAGCAGCTGGATTGGTCCAATTTGTCATCAGTATGTGACACAATTTCGACTTTTCTGCTGTTTGTCACCACGCATTAAGTCTCAAACCCTGGCCGGCAGATGTCGCTTAATGTAGCGTGACTGGTAGGCATACAGGTGGCTAACGTCTCTTCGATTTTTCAACGATATGTTGAGATTTTCTGAAGATTTTCTCAGCTTTATGCTTCAGTGAAACGTGGCGTTACTGTTGGCAGCGTCGTTATCGTTTCCATTGCGAGATCCATCTGTAGAGGCCAAGCTCAACCTTAAATCCATCAACTACAGACTGGCCAACGTGGACTATATTGTGGCTGTAAACCTATCAATCGATCGTTTCCATCGCGACAGCTCTACGGTAGAGGCCACTGGGGCTTCTGCCTGCTGTCGCCCGCGTCATCCGCGTCGCGGTACTGCAGCCTCAGTTCTTTCATCTAAGAAGAGAGTTTGTCCACGTAATCTGTTTTTATGTTGTGATTGTCCGCTCTCGACGCTTCCGGCGTTAAACCTAACACAGGTGTCTGATTTCGGCAGGAAATTATTTCAAACACTGATGAAATAGCTGGAAGGAGTGACTTTCAGCTACCTGTCGACAAATTTTGCTGTAGATCTGTCGCAACGATCTTCTGTGACTCTCTGCAGTTTAAAAATAAGCATCATGGAGGAGTTCGGTTGTGTTTGTTTGAAAACTTTCTCAACTAGTCCAGCCTTAAAGGCACATCAGCGGTACTACTGCAAGGGTGCACCTCCGGAAGAGACCTTCATCTGCTCCCAATGTCGCCGTCCTTTCGCCAGCCTCATAGGGCAACGCCAACATCTAATAAGGGCACATCCCCAAAAATATAATGAAGAGATGGAAAGAATGAATGTACGCTCAAACAGACCATGGTCGAAACTTCTTTTAATTAACTTATTAATTTTTCAACTTTCTCAATTAATTAATTGACTTTACTTCTTATTTCTTAATTTTAACTGCTCGATTCTAATTGAATTAATGCTCTTACTTTTGATGCTAATTAATTACTTGCTGAACTTTTACTACTTAGTGCGAATTAATTCTTTGCTGAGACCAAGTTTTCCCTTTTTATAGGCCTATCCCCGTAACTACCCTCACCCTAAATTTTGGGATCTCCCATACCAGATTTTGACTCAAATGACCAATTACATTAATTCTGACATCATGAATATGGGCGTTGCTAATTAAACTATTTCGATTAAAAATTGTTACAAAGTTGCAATTTCATCTAGAGTGTTCTATTTACTATTTTCGATTTTTCCATTTGTTAAACAAATATACAACACTCATCTTTAGAAGCTGCAACTTTGTTGCAAATAGGTTTTTAGCATTATTTTGGATATTTCCATTAATTATATAAATATACAGTATTCAAGGAGGTCTAATATACCGTACTGGCAATCCAGGTTGTTACAACAAATTGCTAAAGTTATGGGCCCACCATGTAAACAGTATATTAAAGTATTCTTTCCGCATTTTTTACAAAATTTAGGTGATAATAAAAGTTGGATGAGAACAACAGCACATGATACAATTACAGCATATAGTGAACAATGTGGTTATAAAGAGTTTTTTGAAAATGAAATGATTGGTGATGCTTTAGCTGGGGGCTCACCAACTTTACGTATTGAATTATGGGCATGGCTTGCTGATAAATTACCAAAAAGTAAATTAAATTTTAATAAATTATTTAATTTTTTTTTTTTAATAAAATTAAAATCTAGTTCCAGTTAAATCAATTCCAAAAGAAGAATTATTAGTGTTCTTTCTTCGGTTTCTCCCCTCTCGTTCTCTCCATCTTTTGCCTCATTCTCTTTCTCTCTCTCTCTCTCGCCACCTGTTTTTTCTTACCTTTTTTTCTATCCTTCTTTTTACTTTCTCTCTGTTTCTTACATTTTCTTCTGCATTTCATTCTTTCTTTAACTTCTTTGCATGTAACTACATGAGAACAGTATCCTTACTAATTCAAAGCACGAGCCGGCTCTGTTTATTCAAGTTTAGACATACCTAGAACAATAATTGATAGACATATATAAGATAAGGCACATATAAATACACAAGAATTCCAGTTAAAAGTAGTTGGAGAAATAGAGATGTTAACCAATTAAAAAACAATAATGAAGGAGATGTAAACTATTCAATGGCGTGGAAATAATCACATACTTTTGATTGAATCTAAAATAATATAAAAAAAGTCATTCTTCCTTGAGTACAATAGCTCACTTGTTGAGTTATTAATAAAACAAAAATAATACTATAGAAATGTAATGTAATTAAAAAATTAATCTAAATACTTATTTGTTTCACATAAAAAGTCGTATACACTATTAATCATTTAAATACAATTTAAATTTACCGAGCAGGCGTGGCTAGACTAGAGACGAACGTGCTTTATCTCAACTATGTCCTTTAATTGAGGGCGGTCATTACAATGTAACATAATCTTAACAGGTCAGAATTTGGGTAGAAAGATATTCAATCAGAAGAAGGGGGTGGGGTTACTGATGCTGTTTTAGGTATTTACTTGAATAAAAAGATAGTTTCTACAAATTTGTTTCTTCTTATCCTCACGATAGAAACAACCTAACTTCCACACTAACAAAAATATGTGAAATTCTCGTTCAAGCCTCGGTCTCTTTTTTAAATCGCCACTGTACATTAGATTCTTGAACATGTCTATAATAAATTTTAATTAAATTTTATTTAATTATTTGTTTTAGTTGAATTTATGGGGCAATAAATGTGATTTATCATTATCAAATGGTGTTGTAAATGTTGTAAATCATCAATTATCAATTCTGGATGAATTAAATGCGTATATTTTAGCAGATGATTCGGAAAAAATTTGGGAAACAATCAATGATAATTCAACTAATTCAAAAATTATTGGTAATTTTATCATTGAATATAATTATTATAATTTTTAATGTATTTTTAAATAAATTTTTCTTTTAAATTCCAGATATAGTTTTTGATAATGCTGGTTATGAATTATTTACTGATTTATGTATAGCTGATTATTTAATATCATTGAAATTTGCTGAGAAAATTCGATTTTACGTTAAAACAATTCCATGGTTTATATCGGATGTAATGCGAAATGATTTCTTTTGGTTTTTAAATCAATTAAAAATACATTCAGATGAAAATTTAAAAATTTTATCTAAACGATGGTTTAATTATATTGAGAATAAACAATGGTTAATTATAGAAAATGATTTTTGGACATTACCATTTGATTATTCACAAATGAAAATTAAAAATATTCAACTTTATCAACAATTAAGTGAATCGAAATTTGTGATATTTAAAGGTGATTTAAATTATCGTAAATTATTTGGTGAAAAGAATTGGTAACCGACAACATCAATTGAAGATGGTTTACAAGGTTTTCATCCAACAAAATTAGCAACTTTACGTACAATTAAAGCTGATATTGTGTGTGGTTTAAAGGTTGGTGTTGCAGAAATGGCAAAAGCTAGAAATAACAAATGGATGGAAACTGGTGAATTTGGTTTAATTCAATTTTGTGGTAAAATAGTTCCAGTACAATAATTTTATTGATTTTCATATATTTTTGTTGAGTATAGTTTATTTTTTGTTGAAATTCATTTACAAATAAATAAAAAATATATTTGGTTTGTTAAACTTAAACGATCCAGCGTTTATGCCCGTATTTATTGTGCGATCCATTAAATTCGTTATCAGAGTTAGCGTTGAAACTGACAAGGCATGTCTTGGATTGAATCATCACGACAAACGGCACATTTAATGACAATTTTAATACAGAAATATGATGGTTCAATCAAGGACATGCCTTGTCAGTTTCAACGCTAACTTTGATAACAAATTTAATGGATCGCACGATATAAACCGATCTCAGACTCGGTCTCAAGTCTACTTATTGTTTTGTAATCAAAAGCACAAATGGTAATAACGTTTTTTGCTTTTAACTTCAATTAACTTCCAAAATCATCCCCTATTTCATCCCCTTATTGGTAGGATTTCCGAAATCGATAGATCATGTGTTTATAGTTTTCTATTCAAAAACCAAAATGACAATATTTCTTGGTGTTAACTTCAAAAATGACAGAATTCCCATCCAAACCTTCATTCCCTATTTCACTCCCTTTAAGGTGGAATTTAAAAAAAGGCTGCAACATATTTCTATTTATTTCTTATTAAAAGCATAAATATAAATTTTCATGCTTCTAGTTTGAAAAATGATGACTTTCCATTCAAAATTTCATGCAATATTCACCCCTTAGGGGTGGAATTCTCAAAAATGCTTAAACGATTACTTGTTGCTTTGTAATAAAAAGACCAAATAGTAATAACGTTTCATACTTTCAACTTAAAAGAACTTCAAAAATCATCCTCATTTCCTTCCCCAAAAGGGTGGGACTTTCTAAAATGATAGATCAAGCGTTTAATATTTTCTATTTTAAGGCCTGAATAACAATAATATTTCTTGTTATCACTTTCAAAAATGACAGAACTCCCATACAAACACCTTCATTTTCTATTTAAACCCCCTTAAGAGTGTAATTTAAAAAAAACACTGGAACACGTGTTTACTTATGTCTGATCGAAAGTATAAATAAAAACTCTTATGCTTCAAAAATGACGGAGTTCCGTATAAACTTTCAACCCCTATTTCACCCCTTTGAGGATATATTTAAAAAAAACCGCTGAAACACGTATTTATTCTGATCAAAAGCACAAATATAAAGTTTCATGCTTCTAGCTTCAAAAAATGACGGATTTCCCTATAAACTCTCAACCCCTATTTCATCCCCTTAAAGGCGTAATTTTAAAAATGCTGAAAGATGTATTTATTTATTTCTGATAAAAAGCATAAATTTAAAGTTTCATGCTTCTAGCTTCAAAAAGAAATTTTGAACCCCTATTTTACCCCTTTAGGGGTAGAATTTTCAAGAATCCTTTCTTAGTGGGTGTTTACGTTATGAAAGGACCCTACTGGACAAATTTCATGTATTTATCTGCAATAGTTTACGCTCGGCCATGATGAATCAGTCAGTCAGGACAAACAATTTTATACATGGTGATTCACGTTGGACGAAATTTTTTTACGACAACTCCCATTATTTGGCAAGAGATTGGAAAAATATTTCAAGGATTTATAGGAGGGCGCCTAGTGAATATTTTAACAAAATTAGAACCTTGTAGCTCATTTAAAAGTTGGCCAAAAATCGTTCGTTTTGGACAAGGTTGCGATTCTCAAAAACGAACTTAACACACAGAACGACCTAGAATGACTCGAGGATCCTCCAAACATTGACTTTTCCGTTTTTCTCCATTGCATTCTAGAAAAAAAGCAAAGAATTCCTTCCTATTCCAGAATAAAATTAAGAAAAATGAAAAACATCAATATTGGCATGGTCTACGAATCGTTCTTATTGTTAGTCGTTTTGTGTGCTTTGCTCATTTTTGAAAATCGCAACATTGTCAGAAACAATGGTTTTTTGACCAACTTCCAAATAAGCTATAAGGTTCTAATTTTGTTAAAATGTTCTCAGGAAACTTCTATATAAACCCTTGAAATTGTTTTTAAATCGCTCGCCAAATAATGGGAGTCACTATTAGAACTTTTCGTCCGACGTGAATCATCCTTTATATATGACTCACTCGCAGCGAAATAAGGTCAATTTCGTCGAAATGAAGGTTATGTACGTTCCATTCGAAGTGAACCACTCACTGAGCTATTGTAGGGAGAGTAATTAACTCCAAAAAGGACCACGCTTCCTTGATGTTACTAGGCAGGAAGGGAGAAATCCCATCGTACTTCTCGAAGAAAGAGCTGGGGGTAGAAAAATAATTCGAACTGAGGCTTTCGATCATGCTATCTTCTTCTACATAATATTAAATTTGTATTTGTTTCCTTTTTTATAACTGTAAATTATGAAATTAACCCCTAAGAAATATCTCGAATTTACATGAACACTGTCGACTGTAGAATTATTTAAGCTCCGCCCAGCTCGAAGGGTCTTGAGAACAGCTCGCATGGGCTACGCTCGAATTGTAAATTTACAAAATTCCAAATGCGCAAGCCAGGAGACATGAAAATTATCCGATTTTGAAAAGAAATCTCATGAAAAGGGCTCGCTTTAGGGGGGGGGGGGCAAGCCGGACATTTGCCCGGGGCGCGAGGATTTAAGGTCACCATTTTGGCTATAAGTGTGAGAAAAATAATGATGTGTTGAGTACTCGAGTGATAGAAAGTTTTGCATATCCACTGTTTTTGTTCCTTTGTTTCCGGTTGCCTCAAAGCCACAGTGGAATGTAGACTGCACAAACGTTTCCAGTCGCCTCCAAGCCACAGCGTAATGTAGACAGAACAAAACGGCGCCGGTTGCTTCAAAGCCACAGCGGAGTATGACAGCATAGCAATGTTTTCGTTCGCCTTAGGACCACAGTAGAACAAAAGCGAATTATCGGATTCTACAGTCGCCACAAGCCACAGTAGAGAAATTGCTCAAGGCTCGACTTTTTTTGTTTTCCGAGACTTGGAACATGGCCATCATCCAAGGCTCGAACCATTGTGCACCCAATGTTCAGCCAAGGCTTGGAACATTGGCATGACGAATTACCAAGGCTTGCTCCATGGTATGCCGAATGGTTCCTTCCAACTAGGGGATGTAGTTGATTATAAATAGAATTCTCCTAAATCTTCACCTTGACGTTTTTATTACAACAAAAAATCTAGTAACTAGATGTCATACTTTGACGCTCTTTCAAATTTAAATAAAAATCATTAAAAGTACTAAAAGAAATGAGTAGAATCGTATCATTTCATGAAGATAAGTGTTTAATTCTCTTAAAAAATGATGATAAGCTTGATTCGATTTATGGACAAATCAATGGTTTTAAAAAACATATCAAACCGATGATTGAAAATTGTTTAAATGGTTGTAATTGTACACTTTTTGTTTATCGACATTCAACAATTAATAAAACTTTTACAATAATTGATGATATTAATTCGAAAGGTATTATTTCGAATACATTTCAATATTTATTTGATCGTATGAATCAATTAGATAAAAATAGAAAATTTACAGTTTCTATATCGTATTTAGAAATTTGTAATGGAGAATCAAATAATTTATCAACAAATGAATCTAATAGAAAAATAATACGAGAACGTATTAGTGATGTTAATAATTTAGAACAATTCTTTATTGATTCATCAAAACTAATTAATAATGAGAGAAATGTTAGAAAATCGCATACATGTTGTACAATTTCAATTGCATCTATTCAAAATAATATTAGAATATTTAGTAAATTGAATTTAATTAATGTAGTTGGTCAATGAAATAATGATAATTATACAGAAACTCTTAAACAGGAAATTAATCGTTTGGAAACAAAGATTTCCACATTATCATTACAAGAAAATAACGTGAAAATCACTGATGGACGACAATTTATCAAATTGCAAGACGAATTTAAAACGATTGAAATTGAAACGAATAATTTAAAAAAGAAAATCTTGATTGTAAAACATCGACTTTTTCAAAAAGAACAACAAAATTTCGATCGTTATTTTCGTCGATTAGATTACAAATGGAAACGGAAAAATCAAGAACATATGAAAATTAAAGAAAATTGTCTAAATTTACAAAATGAAAATGAAATGATTACAGAACAAATCGATGAAATTGAGAAGTCTCTAGATGAAATTCAACGAAAATCACTTTATAATTATCATGAACATCAACGTGCTATTGATAATTTAAGATTACGTAAACGTTTCCTATTACGTAAATTACAATTAGCTACAGTGATTATTAATTATTATATACCTGATAAATATTTAAAAATGATAATTATGAATAATTTCGATACGAATAAGTTTTATAATAATGATCATTATCGTTTAAATAATTGTCGATTTATACGAAATAAATTGAATGAAATTCCATATAAACAAAGTACGAAATTGATAAAAACTGATAGACACTCAGTTTATAAAAAATACTCAAAAACGAAGGAAGATAATTGTAATGATGAAATGTTTTAAAACAGTTGTATCCAATCTGTTTACATAAAAATTTTAATTTTGTTCTTTTTTTTCTAAATTGTTTACAGTACAGCTCATAACTTTTGAACGGATTGACGGATTGAAATAATCTTTACGGCATTCAAAAGAGTTCCACCAAACTTAAATTTCGTGTAAATTTGAACCGATTCGGCCCGATAGGTTTTGAGAAATTCCAAAAAAACCGAAAAATTTCTTTTGTTAAAATAATGTTTTTTCAAAATAACTATTGAGCTGCTGTACCGATCGATTCCATAATCTAATCAGCTCTTGACCTTAGCTAATGACGTCGAATGCCGTTTGAACGATCAAAATCGTTTGATTCGTTCATGAGTTATCGTTGTCGAAACATGTCGAAAAAAGTGTTTTTTAAACATAACCTCAAAATTATTCAACCAATCAAATTTATACTCCTTACAGTATTTTTGGAGCTTCAAAAACTGTGTTGAATACCACAAAGCTCGTCCAAATCCGTTGATTTGTTCGCGAGATATCGTTGTCGAAAAATTTCGAAAAAACGTTTTTTCAACATAACTTCAAAATTCTTTAATTAATCAAATTTGTACCTCTCACAATAGTTTTAGAGCTTTAAAAGCTTAGCGGGAAGTTTCATTAATGGCCTGTAGGGTCAACCGCATTTCAGATTATTTTTTAATAGATAAAAAAGACAAATGAGCGTTCCAAAAATTTTCAAAAATTGGATTTTTCACGAACGTCACGTTTCCCTCACATGGATAAGCTTTCAAATAAGCAATCGTCCGCTTGTCCATCTTTAATGCTGCACGAAAAAAGTACTGCATAAGCCTACCCGTTTTTATTAGAATTCCGGAAAACTAACGAGCCGATCGGAAAATTTCTTGAACATTTGAAAAGCCCTTTAAATGTGTTATATATAATAAATTTTTCAATAAAAATAATCAACATAAGGCGAGGTGTAAGGAAAATTGTTAAAAAAACATGCTCCGAGACAATTGACTGTAATTCAGAATTTTCTCAAAATTTTCCCAAACAGAATCGTCTTTCCCCTGGACCTTGAAACGCTCATTCGATAACGCTATCGCGCGTTTCTACATCTTAAAAGGTCTGGAATGCGATTGACCGTGCAGGCCATTCCTGAAACTTCCCGCTAAGTTTTTAAAGCTTCAAAATTATAATGAGGGGTACAAATTTGATTGGTTAAGGAATTTTGAAGTTATGTTGAAAAAACGCTTTTTCGAAATTTTTCGACGATATCTCGCGAACAAATCAACGGATTTTAACGAGCTTTGAGGTATTCGACACAGTTTTTGAAGCTCCAAAATTATTGTAAGGAGTAAAAATTTGATTGGTTGAGTAATTTTGAGGTTATGTTGAAAAAACACTTTTTTCGATATTTTTCGACAACGATAACTCGTAAACGAATCATCCGATTTTAATCGTTCAAACGGCATTCGACGTCATTAGTTAAGGTTAAGAGCTGATTAGATTATGGAATTGATCGGTACAGCAGATCAATAGTTATTTTGAATAAGCATGATTTTAACAAGAGAAATTTTTCGGTTTTTTGGAATTTCTCAAAATCTATCGTGCCGAATCGGTTCAAACTTACACGGAATCTAAGTTTGGTGGAACCCTTTCGAATGCCGTAAAGAGCGTTTCAATACGTCAATCCGTTCAAAAGTTATGAGCTGCTTACATAGTCTTCCCACACACACACTCACACACACACAGCCATACAGACACCCTCGCAAAAATAGTCAAAATAGCTTCCTAGGGCCTCAAAACGTCGAGTTCCGCTGAAAATTCAATTTTCGAAAATCGGGGTAAAACCAACTACTTCCCGAAATTTTGAAAATTTTCAATTTTCTTAGCGGTAAGTTAAAAAGTAGCGAGAAATCGTGGATTGAATTTCCTAAAAAGTAGTAAGCCGCACCCTTAAGGGTATGTTGTACTATGAAATCGATTCAGCGTGCGAAATTTATCAATTTTCAAACAACGATATTTCGCTTATTTTTTAAGAAATTGGGAAATTTAAACGTGCGTTGGATAAAGCATTTCAAGGTGCATGTCCTGAAGCTTTCTATTAAAGAAAAATCTGATAAAATTCGGAATGATAGAGAAAACTGTTGGACCATGTTTTTTGTACATTTTCCTTCATAATTGGCAAAAAATTGGCCAATATGATTGATTTTAAATATCCATTGAGTGATTTAGATGGAAAATGATGAGATCTTTCCAAATATTCAAGAATTTTCCCGATACGTTTGTTAGTTTTCCCAATTTTTGGAGAAAATTAAATGGGCTTTGATCAGTAATATAGAGCACAATTTTAAAAATAGAATTATGCACTCTTGTTTTTAGAAAGGTATTGTAAGGGCGGAGGTAATAAAGCTCGGGTTTAGGAAAATTTTGAGAATTACGTGATTACGTCTCGCAGAGCAAGCACGCTTGGTTAAGAAAATTGCCCACGGACAGGTTTTCAAATATTTTTCATTATTATGAGATGGTCGTGAAAGAAAATCGATTTTCCTATATTTTGATACTAATTATCGGTCAAATTAATTAATTTTAATAGCTGTAAATAACAAGTGAAAATGGGATTCCAAATTTTCCAATTAATCACGTAATTTTCAAAATTTTCCTAAACCCGAGCTCTATTACCTCCGCCCTTACAATATGTTTCTAAAAACAAGAGTGCATAATTCTATTTTTAAAATTGTGCCCTATATTACTGATCAAAGTCCATTTAATTTTCTTCAAAAATTGGGAAAACTAACAAACGTATCGGGAAAATTCTTGAATATTTGGAAAGATCTCATCATTTTCCATCTAAATCACTCAATAGATATTTAAAATCAATCATATTGGCCAATTTTTAACTTCCTCGACCAGAGGGTAGGGAAGTTATTAGTTTCGGACCAAAATTTCGAATTCGAAATTTCACCAGATCTTTACGTTTTGGGGTCCCCTGAACACGTTTTTGAAGTTTTTAGCATGATGTCCGCGTGTGTGTGTGTGTGTGTGTGTGTGTGTGTGTGTGTGTGTGTGTGTGTGTGTGTGTGTGTGTGTGTGTGTGTGTGTGTGTGTGTGTGTGTGCGTGCGTGTGTGTGTGTGTGTGTGTGTGTGTGTGTGTGTGTGTGTGTGTGTGTGTGCGTGTGCGCGCGCGTGTGCGTGTGTGTGTGTGTGTGTGTGCGTGTGTGTGTGTGTGTGTGTGTGTGTGTGTGTGTGTGTGTGTGTGTGTGTGTGTGTGTGTGTGTGTGTGTGTGTGTGTGTGTGTGTGTGTGTGTGTGTGTGTGTCGTTTCTCCAACGATTACTCAAAAACGGCTTAACCGATTGCGTTCAAATTTGGCCAGCATCAACTATTCCGTGGACTTTCGAGTTGATTAGTTTTTGGTGCCAATCGGACCACGGAGGTGGACGGGGGAGGGGGTTGATTGAAAAAAATGTAAGATAACGTATTAATTTGATATCACCAATCGAAAGGGCATGTGCTTTTATGTCAGAAATAATACCCATCATGTGCGATATTTTTCAATCTGGCGACTTATAATGATTAAATTAATTAGATGGACAGTGATTCTTTACTAATCAAGTATGTACGCAAGACAAAAGAATAAGACATTAATATATCAAATATAAATCAGGATTTACGGCCGTTGTCTAGCAACAAGACTGTTTCGTGAAAGATCGAGTAGTTGTAAATAATTGCGTTGTTTTTTTTTAAATTTCGGTGCTGATTTTGACATCTTTGGTTTTGTTAAAAGCTTTACTGGAATATTTGTTTAATCTTTTGTTGTGAATTTATTGTAATGGATAACATAATGAGTAATAATACTTTTACTATCCATAGAGGCAGTAAGTAAACTAAAGTTTTCCATTTGTTAAGAATAAAATAACAAAATAGTAAAGATGATTATTTCCATAATTGAAAAGAAAAAAAATAAAGTTATTCTGGCGAGAATTGAACCCCTTAGCAAACAGATGTCAGGCGAGAGCGCAACCACTGTGCTTTTCGCAGAAATTTGACAATTTTCTCTTGATCGTAGAAAATTTTTTTTCTAATTAATGATTAACTACTGGGACTGATCAGTCGGGGAAGTTGCTAGGCCGGGTCTTCGATTCGGCCCCTTTTCCAACTCGTTAGCCAATTATAAAGGAATATGTACAAAAAAACATGGTCCAACAGTTTTCTTTATCATTCCGAATTTTATCAGATTTTTCTTTAATAGAAAGCTTCAGGACATGCACCTTGAAATGCTCTATCCAACGCACGTATTAATTTCACAATATCTAAAAAAATAAGCGAAATATCGTTGTTTGAAAATTGATAAATTTCGCACGCTGAATCGATCTCATAGTACAACATACCCTTAAGGCTATTTGTAAGCGGGTCTCGTTTTATTGTCTGAAAAAGTGACCATTTTTAATCATCGATTTCTCGGTTATTTTCAGAGATATTCAAAGGCTATTAACAGCATTGAATTGGGAATTTCACCATGCATCCGACTGATTTTTCATTTTGGAAAATTTTCACAAAATTCTAAAGTGCAGAGGAAAAAGTCGGAGCATGTCAAAAAAATTCAATACAACGTATTACCTACAATTTAAAGATAAAAAATCGTACAACAGCTTATTTGAAAGCTTATTCATTAATCGCCCAGCAGGTTTCAATAACAATTTCACTCAAGCTTCTGGGTGATATTCTTGTTAAAAATTTGAGATCCTCATAACTTTGACCTGAAGCTAGGAATCGTAAAGCTGCAGATAGTCTTTCATTGGGAGAAATAGCGTCTCGCATCAAAGTATCTTGCTTAGCTAGCATCGGTTTCACAATTTCCAATAAATAATCATAACTCTTATTGTACATCCGAAGGAAATTTTTAAAATCATCAGGAGTCGAACTCTGAAGTTCCTTCAATAAATTTATATGATTAAATTTATTGGGTCTATTTTTCAACCATTCTTTATTTTCGTTTCTGAAAAAATTGCATTTGAAGTGGCACGTCAAAAAATTCAATACAACGCTTAATTTTTTAATTTTTAAGCTAGAATGTCGTACAGCAGCTTATTCATGTGCGAAGGGCATATGGAGTCCCAAAAATCAAATTTTTGAAAATCAAAAAAGTTATTGAACAAAAATTAAAAAATTTTTTCCAACTTTTTCATTTTCTCTCAATAGTTTTTTGGATTTTCAAAAATTGGATATTTGGGGTTCCATATGCCATTCGACCATGAATAAGCTTTCAAATAAGCTGCTGTACGATCTTTTAGCTTTAAAATTAAAAGATAATGCATTGTATTGAATTTTTTTGACATGTCACTTTAAATGCAATATTTTCAGAAAAAAAAATGGAAATTTGAAGCCTGTCCCCCAATGCAGTTGATTTTTGTCTATTTATTTATACAATTTTTATTAAATTATTTTCACTTTACAAGAAGTTATGTGACCCAACTTAACACTACTTTTTAGGACAAAAATCATGCTATTTTCCGGATATTTGGAAAATTTAATCTGTTTTTGTATGAAAAATCGGCTGTCCCCCTATGAAGAATAAAATTTGTGATCGATTGAGGTATTTTTAAGGTCCATATCTCATGATATCTCTACCCGTGTACAAATGACACGACCCAACAGTTCGCTTATGGAATCTCCATGTAATTGTAGGATATCAAAATCAAGCTCGCGAATCCCCTTAAATTTTGTCTATTTCAGATAACTTTCAAAGGCATTATCCTGTTTTTGATTCGTGGTGCCTATTTTCCTATCTAATTATTTCTAAATTGGTGCGCCATATCATCTTATAGTTCATTGGTCAGGATTGTAGTAATTGATCGCCAGCTAGACTATGGAGTGTAGAGGTAAAGAGGATCATCTACATACAGGGTGTTTGATCTAAGTATAATTGATTCTATGAAACTCGTATTAGTCGACGAGCGATTCGACAAATATTTCAAGGATTTGTAGGAGGGTCCTTAGAGAACATTTCAGCATAATTAGAACCTCGTAGTTCATTTGCAAGTTGGTTCAAAAACGCTCGTTTCTGACGATTTAGTGATTTTCAAAAACAAACTAAACACGCAAAACGACTTAGAATGACTCGGAGACCTTCTCGACATTGATTTTTTCGTTTTTCTTCATTGTATTGCAGAGAAAAACGAAAAAAATCAATTTTGGGAGGATTCTAGAGTCATTCTAAGTCGTTTTGCGTGTTTGGTCCGTTTTTGAAAATTGCGACATTGTCCAAAACGATCGTTTTTAACCAACTTCTAAATGAGCTACGAGGCTCTAATTTTGTTAAAATGTTCCCTATGGGCCCTTGTACAAATTCTTAAAATATTTTTCAAATCGCTCGTCGACTAATAGGAGTTTCATAGAATCAACCATACTTAGATCAAACATCCTGTATATAAAAATTGTCCAAGAATTTGTAAACAATTAAGATGGCGCTACTGTTGCAAATTGACTCAATGTGAATAATGCTATAATAGTTTTTAGAGTAAGACAGAATGAGACGGAGAAAGGTCGATGGATAGATGTATTCATATTTAATAAATTTGCAACAGTAGCGCCATCTTAATTGTACACAAATTTTTGGACAATTTTTAGAAATAAAACGTATGAAGATGATCCTCCTTACCCCTCTACACTCCATAAGCTACACGCTATCATTGATTTGGGATTTCCTAGAGGCAAATTCAAAGTTCACGATGGTTGTCGTTACAGGTCCATCGAAGTGTATGAAATAAGGATTTTATAAACAACCATAATAGCGTTAGCGCAGCTAGAAGGTAGGTGTCGTGGGTGGAGTGTAGAGATAAGGTTGACTAGCTCATATGGATCCTCTCTCAAAAGTCTACTTTACATTATCCTATTTTACATGCGCTTTCCACAATCTTGATTTTAGCAGTTACTGAATATCCGGCTGTGAAAATGCCTCTTATCAGTTGATCCGTGATCAACTTTAGCTGCATGTGCAGCCTTGAGCAGAACAAAAAAACCAAGGGCCGGATGGCATGACTTGCATAAGGCGATAATGTTACGAACGTGATGTGATTCTCTTGGCAGTAGAGGATGGCTGCTATAGAACAGTGTGAGGAATGATTGTCTGCTGTAAGCAAGACCGGATATTCAGCTGAGGCTTTTGTATGCTGGACAAAATATTATAACCAATCTAGAAATAAATCGGTATTCAAAAATCTCGTTTCAACAACTTCATTATTTTCCTTGGAAAGATTAATACAGGAGGTACGTAAATTCCCATAGCACTCATGCACAATGATTTCAGCACTAGAAATATTACAAACAGTTCTTATGCCTTTTGGGAATAATATTTTTGGTGGTCTGTTCGGAACGGTTGATAGATCCATCTTACCTATATTAAATTTTCTATCAGCCGGAAATAAAGTTTGAATACAGCAGGACTTTAGATTATCAATAAATCGAGTAACTTGGAGCAAATTGAATCCGATTAATTTTGGCGTACTCAAACGCAATCTTCATAAAATGTTTTCTACTGCTAGGTCACAAAATCTGGCGTCCAAATCTCGGCAGTGCTGAGCCAGTTCTCGTTACATTTCTTTCACCAAGGTCTTCTTGTAAAAGTGTTAATTAACCCATCATCTCTAGACAAATTAGCAATTACTACGAAACTTTTAAATTAGAAACTACTTACAGCTTTCAGTCTTTTCCTCAATGTACAGTGGCGATTAAAAAAAAAGAGACTGAGACTGAACCAAAACGAACGTTTTTTTTTGAGCAACTACTGAGCTACGAGGTTCTAATTTTGCTAAAATGTTCTCTAGTGACCTTCATACAAATCTTTGAAATATTTTTCGAATCACTCACCATATATAATGAGAGTTGCCACAAGAACTTTACGTTTCAGGTGAATCACCCGGTATGTTATAATAATGCAAACATTGAATTTTTATCTTAATTGAATGTAGGAGTACACTTATTAATAAATTATTTTCAATTTTTTAATTTATATTCAATTAAATTGTTGAATACTAACGATAAGAAACATAACAAATCTTAAATGTTATCTATATTATCATTATTATTATTATTAATAATGTTGCCGTTTTTTATACACACTTCAAGTATAGCAGAAGATAGTGAGTACATAATACTTAAGTATAAAAATAATTTATCATTAACAATAATAATTATTAACATTATTAAGGATGTAAAGAGTATGGTAAAATTGTATTTTCACAAGAAATAAGTCCAACATTATCGAAACATACAAAAACAAATCAAATATCAAATTGTGCAATTGAAACAATCCCATTAATTGTTGGTGGTAAGAAATGTAAACCAAAAGAATTCCCACATATGGCCAGTATTGGTTTTGGATCATCACCGACAACAGATCAATTAAGTTGGCAATGTGGGGGTTCCTTAATTAGTGACGTATTTATTCTAACTGCTGCTCATTGTTTAAACAGTAGAGATAAGTATGTAAGTGATAATGGCAACAGGGGCGGACTGGCCGGGTAAATTCATAAAACCAAGGCCTAATTTCTGTGTATAATATGTGTAAATAAATGCATCTTACATCGTATTCAATTGTTGAAATAATGGCCGGTTTGATGTAGGTGCAGATTGTGCAACTGTAAATTCGAATTTTTTACATCTGAGGACATTTTTTCTGTTAAACCACCAGTGTTTTAACTTCCCGCTAAGAAAATTGAAAATTTTCAAAATTTCGGGAAATTATTGGTTTAACCCCAATTTTAGAAAACTGATTGTCGAAAAATTTCGAAAAAAGTGTTTTTTAAGCATAATCTCAAAATTACTCAACCAATCAAATTTATACTCCTTACAATATTTTTGGAAAATATTGGATAGAAACATTACAGAATCATCTTTCTCTCCTTTCCGCAGTCATTTTCTTACATGTGTTAGAAAGAGGTCGAGCAAATTAAGGGGGGGCATTGTTCAACCTCCTAATACTCATTTAACTCCATTGAACAGATGGAGAAAAATGTCTACTGTTTCTCTTTAAGTTAAGTTGATGAGAAAAGGATAGCGAGTGGAAACATTGCCAGTTTCCATAATTTAGACAAGACAAATAAATAGTAATACATGAGATGGAATGATGAAAGCTGGGGATAGATATACATCTTGCTATGTTTCTATTTAATTCCGCTGAACTGTATATCACTCGCTTATTTTCTCTTCTCCCATTTTCTCTCTCTCTCTCTCTCTCTCTCGCTCATCTTTTTATTTTCTTTATTCTTTGCCTGTTGTGTTTCTATTTTTCTCTCACCTATTTTCCTTTGTTTCCTGTCTTTCTTTCTTTTATCTATACTGTTTTCCTCTTCGATACTTTCTTTCTTTTTTTTACTCTCTTCCTTTTATCTTTATGTCTTCTATTCTTTATTTTTGTGCAGGCTTTGTTACTTTCTTTTTTCCTGTCTTTCTTCCTTGTTCTTATTTTTTTTTATACTTGTGTTTTCAAGCTCTTTATTCTATCCTCTCTGTTTTATTTCCTTATTTCTAGTGTTCTTTTTCTTGTTTTTTCCCTCTTCGTTCCGCCTGTCTTTCTTTTTTCTCTCTCGTCTTTCTTTCTTTTCTGCATTTCTTTCCTTCTACTTTCTTTCAGCCCTCCTGTTTTCTCTGTTTCTTTGTTTCCTGCTCTCTCTCTCTCTCCCCTTTTCTCTTTATCTCTCCCTTCCTCTCACTACCAGCTTTTTCTTTTCTTTTCTACATTTTTTTTGTGTACCTTTTCTTTCTATTCTACTACTTCTGTTGCTTATTTTGCTGTTTTTCTCTTGTTTTTCATACTTCGTTTCCTTTCCGTCTTTTTTTCTTTTCCTTGTCTCGTTCTGTTTTTTTTCTATACTTGTCTCCTTTTCCTCAACCTTTGTTGCTTTGTATCTTTACCTTCTGCATTTATTTCCATTTTTGGTGTCTTCCTTTCTTTCTCTCCCCCGTTTTCCGTCTGTTTTTTATGTTCTGTCTTTTTTGTTTCTTCCTATCCTGTTTTCCCTTCTATCTTTCTATTTTTCCTTTCTGTATTTTGTTCTATCTTCCTTTTTAGTTCATTCTTGTTTTTCTTTTTTCGTTATCTTTTCGTTCTTCTCTGCCTTTCTTTTTCTTTCGCGCACAAGCACTGGAGAATTTCATCACCCTAGGTTTTACCCAAATTTTAATTTCTTTCATTCCTACCTTTCTTCTTCTTTGTTATCTTGTTCCTTTTCCTCATGATCCCACTCTTGCTTTGTTTCTTGCTTTTCTTTCTCTCTATATTCATCTCTCTTTCTCGCTGTCTCTCCTCATCTTCTTTCTATTATGTTTTTCCACTTCCGTTTTTGTTTTTTCTGCTCTTACTGTCTTTTGTTTCCTGCTTCCTACTTCTTCAATTTCCCTCTTCATTTTCTCTACAGTCTTTTTTTATTTGAATCTTTATATCTTGCTTTAATTCTGCTTTTTCCTATCTTTCTGTCTTTCCCTCTCCTGTTTTTCGTTCTATTGTTCTGTGTCGTCTAGTTTTCTTTCATTCTATTTTGTTTCTCGCTTCTGTCTTTCCTCTTGACAGTGTACTACGCATGCGTCTGTTTAGTACCTCACTGATTTAAGTCAGATAATGCCGCATTTAATCGTATTTTGAGCAGAATTTTTGCATTCCTGTTTAAGTCTTGAGACACTTTTTTTCTAAGCTATCAGTTTTCAGCCAATCTTGCTCTTAAGTAATGAAAGAGAAGCAATGTAGGCAAATTTAATCTCAATATTTAGCTTGTATTAGATTTTAATATATTTTCGTTATAAGTCATCATTTCCTAATATACTTTAATTTAGATTGTAGAAAAATTATAAAGCACTAACTTTTAGCGATTTTTTTTAATGAATTGTAAAAAAAAACATCTTAAGTTGTATCTTAAGATTACTAAGCACTTTCCTATTAAACCACAATTTCAAAAAATTCTTTCATTGAATCGTCAAAATAAATAATTTAGTCAATTTTAATAGATTTTTGAGCTGAACTATAGTCACTTTTAGCCAATGTTCCAAATAATTTTCTTCCTAAATCATAAATCTTAATTGAATTTTATTCTTAGAGTTAAATATTCAAAATTAGACTGTGGTATTATATAATTAAACGAATACGATTTGAAAAATTTTTGCTGGATTTTTTAACTAATTTTTTTTATACTATAAAACGCTTTTTGTAAGTCATATTTTTCATGAATTATCCTATTGAATCATTAAAAAGGGCGATGTATTCGTCTCTATATCATCAATTTTATTTGAATTTTGATCACATGGACTTAAAATCTCCAAATTAGTCACGTTTAGCCTGACTTTATAGAAAAATTTTAACCTTTAGTGTTTCTATTTTTAGCTTTAATTCTAGATCTTATAGAATTTTCTCACTACCGGCAAGTTCGCCCCTGGATAATAGGCTATAATATTTAATATGGTGATTATGATTTCTTTATATGTCAACAGTGGACCCGCACAAAAAGTTAAACTTGGTGCAATTAATCTTTTAGACACAAATCAATGGATACAAGAACGTATAATTGCAGAAAAAATTCAACATCTTTTATATAATTCTAGAACCAAAGAGAATGATATTGCTTTATTCAGAATGGAGAGACCGATAAAATTTTCACCATACATTCGAACAGCTTGTCTAAATACAAAGAAACTAACACCGAATAGAAAATTGATTGCAATCGGTTTTGGTAAATTAACATATGGTAATTCAATATAAATTCTTGTATTATTTTCGACATACAAATAAGAACAAAAAATATGACAATTCTTGTTGGATTATTCTCTTACAGATTCGAGTAAAGCTAGTGACGATTTGATGAAGGTACAAATAACTTTGTACAAGCATAATCGATGTAATTTTACAACACCTGATAAGATGTTGTGTGTTGGTGAAATGAATGGTGGTCGAGATACATGTCAAGGTGATTCTGGTGGTCCATTACAAATGATATTGGATGATCCATATTGTATGTATGCTATTGCTGGTGTTACATCCTTTGGTAGATTTTGTGGTTTTCCAAATTCACCGGCTGCTTATACTAACGTCGAATTCTATTTAAAATGGATTGAGAGGATAGTATGGGGGACAAATTAGACATGATAATATATGTAACTACAGGTAGGTAAAAATGATAAGGTGGCATTTTTAAAAATAGGACCACAGCATAGTTTGTTTTGATGTAAAGAATTTAAATAATAAGTATACAGTCAGAATACATAGGGTCGATAAAAAGTTGAAAACCTTTCTATTAATTTATTCAATAAATCAAAAAACTGTTCATTCATATTTGAAAAATTTCTAATTAATTAAATTAAATTTAAATGAAATTCAACATTGATAAAAAATCAAGATCATCAAAGTTTAAATCCCATAAAATTATATTACAAGTTTTGGAAATCATATATTTCGGGATCATTCGGATCATCAAAAAAACATTATTAAAATATCAGATAATTATTTAAAAAACTATTATTAAAATAAAGCAAAAATTTAATAAGAGCAAAATGTTGAAGAAACTTTCGAAAGAAGGTTATGAATTAATTTTTAAATTCGGAAAAAGTTTGAAACTGAATTTGAAAATTTGTATTTTATTATTTTTAGCGAATTTTTTTAAAAAAAATTAGCTTATGACGAGATCCTCACTTTTGAATTTCCGAAAAATTTTTGCACAGAAGTTCGTTTTGGGACCTCAGGAACCCAAATCCACCGTTCGTTAAAAATTTTATATATATATATATATATATATATATATATATATATATATATATATATATATATATATATCCACGATAACTGCCGTAAAAATAGTCCAATCTTAATGAAACTTGGTACAAAAATCGATCTTTGGGATAGCTTGGATGAGTTCGTTGGCCAGACTGGTAGGGCCAACACTTTTGGAATAAGAGCTGAAGAAATGTTAAAAAAAAATCGTTTTCAATATTACATTTGCTTAGATTTTGATGAAAATTAAAATAACAGTAGAGCCGACCATTCTCTATGATCCAGAAAAAAAATCATCAAAATCGGTTCTTTGGATCGCAAGAAAAATGCAAAAATCTCTTTTTTGAGTATAAGCAGTAAAATCACGTATCTCAGATGGCTATGTGTTCTGACAATTGATATTAGAAAAAAAAATTGAGAATCGCAGAGGGCAACTAATTTTGACAGTTAATAGTAGACGCAAAGCCTGCTAGAGAATTTCGCTTGAAAAAATCAAGCAGGCCTTGATTAGACGTATTAGACAAACAACAAACTTCAAACGAATGAAATTTTATTAGGGTTTCTTATTGTTTGTGGATTAAAAGTATTTTTCAATAAAAATTAGAAATATTAAAATAACATCGGGAAATGAATTTATTAGTTGATTCAATGTTATTAAAATATATTAATTGTCAGTATCATAAGAATGTTTTGCATTTAATATTTCAGCATGTAGATACATAAAAAAAAATCGCTATATAAGGTACTTGCTGCCTTTGGAGATCTTTTTTAAAATTGCGACATTGTCCAAAACGATCGTTTTTTAACCAATTTTAAAATGAGCTATGAGGTTCTAATTTTGCTAAAATGTTCCGTAAGGACCCTTCTACAAATCCTCAAAATATTTTTCGAATTGCTCTTCGATTAATAGAGGTTTCCTAGCACTCACCATACTTAGACCAAACACCCTGTGTGAATGTATGTGCTTTTTGTCAATTTAAACAGAATTCAATTGTCTTTAAGAGTTTAGCTGTAATAAATGTTTCTTTTAGGTAGTTTTTGACCTGGAATATTTTGATTATTTTTAAATGGAACAGCATATATCTTTTTACAATTTTGGATAGAGAAAAAAATTCTGCATCTAACTGTATTATCATTCCCTATACCTATCCTTGATAATTTTTAAGTTATTCAAAATATTCAGTTTCGTCCAATTTTCTCCGCTGAAAGAAAATGTAAAGCATAGAAAAACAACTTTCAATTCAATTGTCACAATTAACATGAAATTAATTAATTAATTAATTTTACACTATTTCAATGAAGAAAAATTGAGGAAATTGATAATTAATTGAATCAAATTTATGGCATTTACTTTTTGTGCATATAGAATGTCCTAAAATTGTAGAAAAAAACATGTTGAATATTCAATATTAACGTCATTTGTGATATTTTGTCATTTTGCTAAGCCTTCTATGTATTTCATGGTAGTTGAATTAGCTTGGCATATGCGACTAGACGTATTATATTTTCTTTCGAAGGAGGTGATTGTACGACATCGAAAATTTTGAATAACTGAAAAATTATCAAAAATAGGTATAGGAAATGTTAATACTGTTCTATGTAGATTATTTTTGTCTATCTAACCATGTAAAAAGAAATATAGTGTTCTATTTAAAATAAGTAAGATATTACAGTTTGAAAATTGCTTGAAAGAGAAATTTATTTCAGCCAAACGCTGAAAGATAATTGACTTCTGTTTGAATTGATCAAAAGTACATTATTTGATATACTTAAATTCCAAGTTTCAATTTTTTAAATTGTATGGCTTGAAAAATACGATTTTTTCAATCAAACACTGTAAATTTTAAAATTGCAATAAAAGTTAAAATATCTGAAAAACCTTCGGTGCTAGACCATGGGTTATTTTATCAAAGTCCTCTTCGATTTAATAAAAAAAAAAACGCAATAAGAAATGTACCATTCTATTTAAAATAAGAGAGTCGGGTGCACTACCTCATATAACGGGGGTTGATAGGACAATAAAAATATTTTCCAAGGGTACTTCAGATGGAGAAACGGCTATATACTAAATTTCAGGAACATCCATCAATTAGAACTTCTTATACTTTTAATGTTCCATAGCTAGGACACACCCTGTATTGAACATAGTATTTTTGTTACAGTTGTTGGTGTTGGAAGTGTAGAATTGTAATTTCTTATTAAATTTCAGGTTCTACAATATATATATAGTATTGCCACAGAGAAAAGCATCACCAAAATGGAAAGAATTCTTTGTATTTTCTTATTATGTATATTCATCTATTAACAATAATAACAATACTATTATCTAGTATTGTATTATCAATAACAACAAAAACATCGATATTTTATTCTATATTGCCATGACGAGTGGCCAAGGCTTGGTCCATGGCTTGCCCAATAGTTCCTTACAACTAGGGAAGTTACGTTTTTAAATAAGTTTATTGATAATCTTGGTTAGATAGGAATTCTTCTTTAACTGCAAATGATGCTGCCTTTAGGTATAACAACAAAATAGTACCAGTGCATTGGAAATAAGAATATGAGAGAAAAAGAAAAATACATATGTTAATTTAACACTTTATCTATAAGCTATTACAATCATCATTTTAATTATTTGGTGAGAATTAAATAGTTAATTGATTAAGAAAATCCCTTATAATTCTTATTAATAAAGATCTCTTAATCTGCAAGATAAAAATTGGTAATAATATGCCATAAAACTAAATAACAATGAAACCAAAAACACCCACAATCTTAATACTAGTAATAATATTTCATTCTATGACAACAGTGCGGTATGTTTGTTTTTGATGATCTATACTGCAATCGAAAGTCGGCTTTTATCGCAGTAAGTGCGGGAAAAAATTCAACTTTCAGTACTCAGTGTGGTAAAGTTACTTTCCGCGCTCACAGTTTAACCATCTATAATGTTTACCAAGGCCTGTTTAATTTTTCAGCTTAAAGCCTGTGCTTTTTTTTAAAATCCTATAACAAGCAAAGTTTTGAGAAAATGCCAATTATGGCCGCATTGGCGCTAGTTACCACCGCAAGAAAAGAAATAGCTAGTATTTCCATCTTTATAGTTTACTGACATAGTTAACGACAATTTAACCACACAGTATGAGTGAGATAGAGATGGAAATATTTGTTATTTCTTTTCTTGTGGTGGTAACTAGCGCCAATGCGGCCAAAATTGTCACTTTTTTAAATGCAGCGTTGAGCTGAAAAATCAAGCAGGCCTCGATGTTTACATTGACAACTTTGAAAAAAATCCAAACTTGCAACTGACCGAGACGTCAAACACACAGCAATTAAAACTATGATGTTTGATTAGAATCTCGATTGGTTTTCTTAGATTTATTTTTTATCATCCCAAAAATTAATTCTAAAATAAAAGCAATCATAGCAGCGAATAGGCCACAGATCCATAGAATAAAAACACCAGAAAGGTCAAAAATTTCTAAAACAACAACACTTTCATATTTCTTAACAGCACATTTACGTTCATTAATTAATGATATAGTTTTCATATAGTGTTGTACAAGACCTTTCTCAACAATATTTCTTATATGATAATCAATAAAATCGTTTAAATGGCCACGTTTACGATATAAGAACGCTGCACAAGATTGAGGCAACTATTAAAAACAATAACATGAGAATGTATTAATAAATCTGATTTTATAAGAATTAATTTTATTTACTTACCAATTGTAGTAAATCTACTTGTTCCAAATTCTTTATCAATCCTACCTGTTCAGTCGATATAGGAATAGAAACATTAGGTTTTTCACAATATTCTTGTATTAATTTGCCTGTACTTATTACTTTAATTGGTATCATAATATATTTTTCAGCATCTGATAAATGTTTCTTCTTATGATTATCAAATTTTTTTAAATTGTTTACAGAATCTTTAAAATATACTTTCATACGTATATTAGAATTAACTAATTCTTCTAATGAATGTATTTTAGGTTCTAATGTTGGTTTTGTAAAGACAGTATTTAATCCAGTTAGATATATTGTTGATATTTCCATCATAAAAATCAATAATAATAATAAATAAATACGTAAAAACCATTCTTTTGGGAGTGTATTTAATGGTCGTTGTAAAAATAATTGATACACATGAAATATAGAATGAAATATCGATGTTTTTGTTGATATTGATAATACAATACTAGATAATAGAATTGTTATTATTGTTAATAGATGAAGATCATAAGAAAATACAAAGAATTCTTTCCATTTTGGTGATGGTTTTCTCTGTGGCAATACTATATATATATATTGTAGAATCTGAAATTTAATAAGAAATTACAATTCTACACTTTTAACAACCGTAACAAAAATTATTATATTCAATATGTATATCGTATGGTTCGTTTGGAATAGACACATAGGAGAAATATTGGTCCCGCCCATCTATACTACTTACATATTAGTTAGAAAGAGACAGAGAGAATGTAGGTGGTCTAGAAATTAAAAATTCTCACGGATATTACCACCCACCCTTAGTCCTTTGACCAAACAAAGCGATTTCTATTGTACGAAAGAAACTTGAAAACTTTCTATTTTAAAAGATAACAATAACCAGATGTGTTTTGTGGATTTGTTATCTCTGTGTGTTATTCATCAAACCTGTGATTTGACAAAAAATTATAAAAAAAGAAATTAAACGATCTAGTTTTCTATTTTGCGTCAATAATAACGCTATTCTTAAACTTACCAGTGTATTGAAATGAGTTCATTTCGATACACTGTATAAAAATGGAAAATGTAGTAAATTTTTTACCTCAATGTTGGTAACGTTTTCATTGTTTTTTTTTTGGGAAACTGTCAAAAATCATAAAAACAAAATACATAGTAATTTTGGTAGCATATGCAACCACTAATACATGAATAAAAAACCAACCGTTACAATACCAAGTTTTTTGTACTGATCTTTGGATTTATCGGGCAGCAAATGGCTTCCTACATTTTCAGCAATTTCCCTTATTTCAGGTGGAGTTCATGAAAATTCTTCACTCGTTGTTAAAAAAGCAATGTGGCAAAAAAAAAACAATTGAAAACTTTCCCGATTGAATGTTCAATTGTTATATCAGTAACACCAACTTCCACCAATTTCCCTAAATTTCAAAACTCGCAAAAATTTTGGGTAACAAGGGCACAAAATAGGCAAAATAGAAAAAAATAGTATAAAAAAACTCCTATCAGAAGTCGTATATTGGACTCGTCCAATAATTGTCGACTTCTAACACTTGTTTTTAGCGAATTTTTTAAAAAAAATTAGCTAATGACGAGATCCTCACTTTTGAATTTCCGAAAAATTTTTGCACAGAAGTTCGTTTTGGGACCTCAGGAACCCATATCCACCGTTCGTTAAAATTTTTATATATATATATATATATATATATATATATATATATATATATATATATATATATATACAGGGTGAGCCAAGAGGATGGAACCCTAAAAGTATAAGAAGTTCTACTTGATCGAACTTTATGAAACTTACTATGTAGCCGTTTTGGCACCTGAGCTACCTTTAGAAAATATTCTCGTTGTTCTAGCTATCCTCCTTATATGGGGTAGTGCACCCTCCTCCCTTATTTTAAGTAAAATGGTATATTTTTTATTACATTTTTGAATTCCTTAATGAAATCGAAAGGGACTTTGATAACATGACCCATGGTCTAGCGCTGAAAGTTTTTCAGATATTTTAACTTTTCATGAAATTTTTAATTTTGCAGTGCTTAAATAAAAAATTCACAGCATAGAAACTATTGCAGTTAAAATGTTAAAATTTACAAATCTAATAGTACAAATAACGTACTTTCTATCAAACTGTAGAACATTCAATTATCTTTCAGCGTTCGGCTGAAATGAATTTTTCTTTCAGGCAATTTTCAAGCTACAATAACCTGCTTATTTTAAATAGAACCCCATATATCTGTTTATATGGTTGGATAGAGAAAAAAATTCTGCATCGAACTGTATTAACATTCTCTATACCTATCTTTGATAATTTTTCAGTTATTCAGAATTTTCAATTTCGTCTAATTTTCTTTCCTGAAATAAAATGTAAAACATAGAAGGCTTAGCAAAACAACCTCCAATTCAATTGTCACAATTAAGATGAAATTAATTATTTAAATTTGGACTATCTCAATGAAATAAAATAACAGAAGATGATAATTAATTAAATTAATATTTATTTCATTTGCTTTTTGTGTATGTAGGATGGGCTAAAGTTGTAAAAAATACAGGTAAAATAGTCAATATTAACGTCATTTGTGGTATTTGGTCATTTTGCTAAGCCTTCTATGCATATTATTATAGTTGAATTATTTTGGCATAGGCGACTAGAAGTATTATATTTTGCTTCAAGGGAGGTGATTGAACGAAATTGAAAATTTTGAATAACTGAAAAATTATTAAAGATAGGTATAGAAAATGTTAATACAATTCGATGCAGAATTTTGTTCTCTATCCAACCATATAAAGAGAAATATGGGGTTCTATTTAAAATAAGCAAGTTATTATAGTTTGAAAATTGCCTGAAAAAAAAATTCATTTCAGCTAAACGCTGAAAGATAATTGAATTCTGTTTAAATTGGCAACAAGTACACTACTTGTACTACTTAAATTCCAAGTTTCAACATTTCAGATGTTATATCTTCTAAAGTATGATTTTTTCAATCAAACACTGCAAATTTTAAAATTGCACTAAAAGCTGAAATATCTGAAAAACTTTCAGCGCTAGATCATGGGTCATGTTATCAAAGTCCCTTTCGATTTCATCAAGGAATTCAAAAATGGAATAAAAAATATACTATTCCATTTAAAATAAGAGAGTAGGGTGCACTACCCTATATAAGGGGGGTAGCTAGATCAACGAGAATATTTTCCAAAGGTAGTTCAAGTGCCATAACGGCCACATACCAAATTTCACAGAGTTTCATCTATTAGAACTCCTTATACTTTTAGGGTGCCATCCACTTGGCTCACCCTGTATATATATATATATATATATATATATATATATATATATATATATATATATATACCGGGTGACAATGAAAACAGGCTACAAGCCACAACTTCTTTAGTTGTCGGTACATTTTTTCCAAATTCACAGGATTGGTTAACTGTACAATTGCGCAAATTTTTCAGTGGTAATAATATTTGAGTCACTTCCGGCTTGACCGGAAGTGGACATACATTTCTTGTTTTAAATAGCAACCTTTATATTTTTTGCTTTTGTATTATTGTACTAAAGGTAAGTTTTCCGAAAATGTATAACAAGTAGGGTTTTAAAATGGAAAACGCCTAAAAATGGCAAAACATTGTCCAAATTAGTCATCCATGATATAAGATCCAAACAACTGAACACGTGATTGTAACTATTGGATACCGTTCAGTACCTCACAATTTGTAGCCTTACTAGTTATAAATGCTTAAAAACCAATTTTGGTGGACTTATGATCAATTGACAGTTTTTGAGACTTTCCGGCATAAAGTAATCCATTTTCCTCAAGAACTAAAATTGGAACATGCTAGTTTTATTACATTATTTTCAAGCTTCATATTAGTACTTTGTATTTTCATTTTGAAATTTTGTCTCTAAATGAATAAACATGAATTATTACCGAATTTCTAAATTTTATCCTCTCCTGTGTGATTTAAAGCAAAATTGAAGAACACAGGCGGCTTTGAAGCTAGTGAATATTATTATTTAAACAGTAACCACAGAGATTGATAAATTTCTTCTGTTGTTATTATTATGAAATACTATGTAATTTGTCTTATTTAGTTGTTTTTCCGTTAAATCAGAGTTGACTAGTCTGGACAATCTCATGCTATTTTTAGGCAATTTTCTTTTTTAAACCCCTACTTGTCATACGTCCCTGGAAAGCTAATTCTTAGTACAATAAGACAAAATCAAAAAATATATAGGTCGCTATTTAAAATAAGAGATATAGGTCCACTTCCGGTCAAACCGGAAGTGACTCAAGTATAATTACCATCCCATAATCTGCGCAATTTTACCATTGAGTAACTCTGTGAATTTGGAAAAAATGTACCGATAACTAAAAAAGTTGCAGCTTGTAGCCTGTTTTCATTGTCACCCGGTATATATATATATATATATATATATATATATATATATATATATATATATATATATATATATATACGATATATATACGATAACTGCCGTAAAAATACACCAATCTTAATGAAACTTGGTAAAAAAATCGGTCTTTGGGATAGCTTGGATGAGTTCGTTGGCCAGACTGGTAGGGCCAACACTTTTGGAATAAGAGCTGAAGAAATGTTAAAAAAAATCATTTTCAGTATTAGATTTGCTTAGATTTTGATGAAAATTAAAATAACAGTAGAGCCGACCATTCTCTATGACCCAGAAAAAAAATCATCAAAATCGGTTCATTGGATCGCAAGAAAAATGCAAAAATCTCTTTTTTGAGTATAAGCAGTAAAATCACGTATCTAAGATGGCTATGTGTTCTGACAATTGATATTAGAAAAAAAATTGAATATCGCGGGGGGCAACTAATTTTGACAGTTAATATTAGACGCAAGGCCTGCTAGAGAATTTCGCTTGAAAAAATCAAGCAGGCCTTGATTAGACGTATTAGACGTATTTGAGAAACAACAAACTTCAAACGAATGAAATTTTATTAGTGTTTCTTATTGTTTGTGGATTAAAAGTATTTTTCAATAAAAATCATAAATATTAAAATAACATCGGGAAATGAATTTAAGATTAGTTGATTCAATGTTATTAAAATATATTAATTGTCAAATTGTCAGTATCATAAGAATGTTTTGCATGTAATATTTCAGCATGTAGATACATAAAAAAATTCGCTATATAAGGTACTTGCTGCCTTTGGAGATTTTTTTATCAATCCGAAAAGAGGTCTTAAAGAATTCTTATTTAAGACTTCTTATGTAAGAGTTCTTTTTGACGTCATTTTTTAAATCAGAAAAGAGCTCTTGAGGAGTTCATTAAGTGGCTCGTTCGAACACCTGACGAAGTCTTGAAAAGTTCATTTTTGGAGTTAAATCTGACGTCCTAATCGTACATAAGAACTCTTTTAGAATTCATTAAGACATCATTTTTGGTTTCTGGGTAGTGATGTATGATTTGTATGATGTTTTTTTTCGGAAGGTTTTTGATTAATCAGGTTGTTTATAATTAGATCAATGCCCGATGCCGTTTTGTTTGGTAATACCCGTATTATTTCTTTAAGTTTCTGGTAGTTGGTAATAAGATCTTGGAATTCTTTACGTGCTTGATCTGTTTTTTGTGTGTGTTGAGTATTTCTCATTGCTCGGTAGAATGATTGTGTTGGTGTTCGCAAGAGTTTTGGCAAATAAGTTAACTTTGTCTCCACTTTAAGTTACGATATGATTGTTTTTGTTAAAGTCCGCTATCCTGCCTAGGTTCACATTCAGTTTATTAACAAATTTCTATATTGACCCGTTGTTTGGTTTGTAATGTACTAATTAAGGGTTGATGATCTGATGAAGAAATAGCTCATTGCAAAATCACACTATTGCAAGTATTGGTTCATCACCCAGGAATTTGTACATTATCACCAATTGGCCAACACAATTGGTCAGCACTTTAATTAGAACAGTTAATTAAACGTGTAATTGTAATTAATAATAAGAACATTCTTCAACTGGCTTCCGACCGATGAAGTCGTCTTAAATTGTAATTAATCTGGAAATTAATAAAATGTTATAAAACAGCATTGAGTTTTTATCAAACCAAATGGCCAGTTGTCACATGGCGATCCTGCCAGTGCACTTTGTGAGTACAACCTACCACTGCAAAAATAAATAAATAAGTCACAGTGAAAGTGATAAAAGAAGAAAAATAAACATGGGACAAAAAGAATCCAAAGAAGAAGTCATCATCAGTCAAGCAGGCAACAGCGGAGGAACTACAAACAAGGCTGACACGTCTGGTGCGACAACTAAAAAAGAAATCTCAGAATTCGTCGTCCTAATAGCAGCAGTCATGGTAATTTTTGCTTTTTGCTTCAGGATATGTAACAAGAAATTAGAGAAGAAAATCAGAAATCAAATAACGAGTAGTCAAGAGTTAGTCTAATAAATTGTAAGTGTTATAATATTTGTTATGAAAACATATGAATCGAAATGAATTTATTTTATTTAAAGATTGAGAATAACATCAATGAAGAATTGATAAAGCGTTATCACCGCTATGCAACCAAGAAAAGCGTGGGACCAGGTGGGAGTCGAACCCACGACCTTTAGATTGCCGGTCTAATGGTCTTCCAGCTAAACTACTGGGCCACTACCGATCTTGGCTGCTTTTATACTATCAGAATTGACGGCGGCGCATTCGCGCACTTTAATGCCGTTTTTCCACGTCAAAGTTAATCATGTTTACATTATTGGATGCTACCCGATTTAATATATTACTTGAATATTTGTAAACAAACGGTGTATTAATTAAAGATTGAGAATAACATCAATGAAGAATTGATAAAGCGTTATCACCGCTATGCAACCAAGAAAAGCGTGGGACCAGGTGGGAGTCGAACCCACGATCTTTAGATTGACGGTCTAATGTTCTTCCAGCTAAACTACTGGGCCACTACCACTACTAAAAGCAGCCAAGATCGGTAGTGGCCCAGTAGTTTAGCTGGAAGAACATTAGACCGGCAATCTAAAGATCGTGGGTGGATCTGTTATAAAAGTATGCATCTGTCCCTATTGTAGTCTGCTAGATGTGTCAGCAGATGATCCACCTGCCAGTTTGCAATCCAGGGGAAAGGGATGTGGGCAGTATTGTTAGTACTTCATTTTCTGTACACTTGATGTAAATCCGTTAACCAGTAAAGATCGAAATAAAACTAATCAAAATATTCACTTGAAAATCGAGAAAATCATTTCACCGTCATCCTAACTAAGTGCTTCCTGGTAAAACAGACAGCATTATTCAACATTTTATGGTCCTTCGAATCGGATTTGTGTACAAAGTTGGTGAAATTCAAGTGAATATTAAGTGAATTGCAAAAAAGAATTACCGTTTCAACATTATTAACCACAAAACTGCAAGTTTTGGCTACAGTTAGCTGAGTGTTCAACCAACCATCGAAAAATATAAGAAATCAACCAACGTTCATCGATAGTTGTAACATACCTTCGACGAATAACAACAATACAACATCTTCGGAGTCGTATAGTCTACAGTACGAGATAAATCAACCCGTTACATCACTGACCACTGGTGGAGTGAAATAACGTCAATTATTGGGGTGAGTCTATTGTGAATCACTTATATTATCCTGTCAATCCTGAACGCTTCTAATTCGATATTAGAATTTCAACATTAGATATTAAAATGACTAACGACGATCAAATTAAACAGTTGAAACAAGAACGCAAAAATTTGAAGTCAAAATTAACCCGATTTTCTACATTTTTAAACAACGATGATAATAAAAACAATTTTAAACAAATAGAAGTAAGGTTGAATGATTTGCAAGGTGTATTAGCCAAATTCCAAGATATTCAGGACAAACTAGATCAATTAACTCCTCCTCAAGAAGACTCTGTATCAAACGAGTTAGAGGATTTTGAAAATACGTATTACAATGAAGTAGCCAAAGCGGAAACCATGTTAGAAAATTTAAACTTGAACGTACAATCGGTAGAGTCAAATCGTATGCAATACAGACAGCCGTCAGCTAATGTAACCAATGTAAATCAATCAAATGAATCTTTTTTCTTTCAATTTCAAAAACTACCAATCCCTACATTTAATGGTGCATATGATGCATGGTTGACTTTCCACGATACTTTCAAAGCAATCGTCCATGAAAATAATAAAATTTCTAATATTGAGAAATTACACATATTGAGATCATGTTTAAAAGATGACGCCGCTAGGGTAATTAGTTCATTAGAAACTTCATCAAATAATTATTTAGAAGCGTGGTCATTGTTAAAAGAGAGATATGATAACCGAAAGGTAATTATTCAAAATCATATCAAATCAATCAGGGGTAACTTCAACCCTCAATATCTCCCTTAAACTTAAGTGTGAACACGAATGATAAAACCCGCATCCCTTAGAATAGAATGAACTACCTTTATACCGAAAATCATCAAAATCGGGAGTTCGATCTCGGGTAGATTACTTTATTTTCTTGGCAGGAAAGAAAGGGGAAATTGAAAGAAAAAACAGAAAAAATCGTGGTAAAGCGGTATGCTTAAACCGAAAAAAAAACGGTTTTTGTTTTCGGTTCAGCTCCAGATTTCGCTCCGGCCAAAATTTCGGTTAATTCCGGTTTTCGGTTTTCGGTTCAGTTCCGGTTCGATGCCCTGGTTAATTTACATTTTAACGTCAAAAGTTGATCATACTACGCACAAAGAATGGGAGAAGTCATCTAGTAGTTGTGTTATGCCTGAATTAAAAACGTTGATACAATTTTTATCGAATCGTTGTCAAATTTTAGAAACTACTAATTTTGAAAATTCTATTAAAACTCCCAATACAGCCGGTAACCGATCGTTTAAATCAAAGACATTAAGTGATACCAGTAAACCAGAATTTTGCAATTATTGTAAAGCGTCACACAAAATTTATTCATGTGAAAAATTTGCTAAGTTATCAATCCCGGAACGAATAAATACAGTAAAAAGCGAGAAACTCTGTTTTAATTGTCTACGCAAAGGACATAATAGTAACGAATGCAAGGGACAGGAGTGTAGAAAATGTAAAAGAAAACACAATATCTTGCTGCATGCAGAAGATATGAATTCACAAACCCCTACTGCTACTGAAACAACTTCATCTGTGCAGGTGAATTCGAATCCTAAAAATTTGCAAGTGTCAACTCCCTCCCAAATATTGTTATCAACTGCCGTTATAGATGTAGAAAATAGCATTGGTGTCAAAAAACAAGCTAGAGTTCTTTTAGATTCGGGATCTATGAATAATTTCATGACTGAGGAATTTGCCGCGTCATTAGGTTTAACACGTGAAATCGTAAATATACCAGTAGAAGGATTCAATCAACTAGAAACGCGTATTAAACATAAGGTAATTACTAATATCTATTCAAAAAATTCAGATTACAAGGAAAGACTAGAATTTCTTGTCTCCCCACGAATCTGTGATATAATTCCTCTGCAATATGTGAAACGAGAAAACATTGAGATTCCGCGAAATGTAAAATTATCAGATCCTAAATTTCACAAACCTGCGCCAATTGATGCTTTAATCGGTGCAGAATTGTATGCCGATCTACTTTGTATTGGTCAGATTCAAATCAATAATCTTAAAGCCAAATTACAAAAAACAAAGTTAGGTTGGATAGTGTCTGGTAAAACAGATGATTCAAGGCATAAACAAAAAACCGTTTGTAATTTATTATTGACATCTATACAAAGTCAAATTGAAAGATTTTGGAAAATCGAAGAATTACCTAAACAAAACTTTATGTCCAAAGAAGATGCTTCGGTAGAACAGTTTTACGAGAAAACTGTTAAACGGTATTCAACCGGTAGATACATAGTGAAATTACCGTTTAATAATAACCAATCAAAACTCGGAGAATCGTTTAGAGTAGCGGAAAAAAGATTTTACGCGCTTGAGAGAAAATTCCAAAATGATGATGATTTAAAGCAAAAATATATTAATTGTGTTCGAGATTTTATTAATTTAGGACATATGGTAGAAGTCCCGTCAGATATAAACAGAAAAAAAGCTATCTTCCACATCATGCGGTTTTGAAAGATTCCAGTTTAACTACAAAACTGTGAGTCGTGTTTGATGCTTCTGCTAAAACTAGCTCAGGTCTATCTCTTAATGACGTATTATATGCAGGTCCTAATATTCAGGAAGAATTGTATTCAAATTTAATTAGATTTCGAACACATCCGATAGTAATGACTGCCGACATAGAAAAACATGATCGTATGATATTAGTAGATGATGATGACTGTTTATATCAAATAATTCTCTGGCGTGAAAATTCTGATCAACCCTTGAAAGAATATATGATTAAGGTTATAATGTTCGGGTCTAAACCTTCCACTTATCTATCAATTAGAACGTTACACCAATTGGCAAATGATGAATCTAAACATTTTCCACTTGCGTCTAAAATAATAAAACGCGATTTTTACGTAGATGACTTGATAACAGGCGCTACATCGCTAACAAAAGCTATTAAATTATGTGACGAAATTCAGCAACTCCTACAGCAAGGAGGATTTAATCTAAGGAAATGGTCATCCAATAATAAGAATTTAGTTGATACATTACCAGATAATACGGAAAATATAAAATTATTCGCTAATTCAGAGAAAACCGTGAAAACGTTGGGAATGGAATGGGATTCCGACAAAGACCTTATTCTTTATTCGATTCCTAGTAAAAGTAGTGATAAGGTAACTAAACGTAGTATCCTATCACAAATATCTCAGCTGTTTGATCCGATAAGTTTGCTAGGGCCGGTGATAGTAAAAGCAAAAATGATTATGAAAGAACTATGGTTAATCGAGAAACTAAGTTGGGATGAGTCGGTTCCTATTCACATACACACTGCCTGGATTAATTATCAGAATAATTTGAGTGATATTAATGATATAAAATTTGAAAGAAAAATAGTTGTTGATGAACCTAGTAATATACAAATTCATGGATTTTGTGATGCAAGCGAAAAAGATTACGGCGCATGTGTATATTTACGATCAAAAAACATTCATGAAATCAAAACAAATTTGATATGTTCTAAGTCTAGAATTGCTCCAGTAAAATTTGAAACTTTGGCAAAATTAGTAGTGTTGCCGCGAGACGAGACGAGACGAGAAAAATGCTTTTTAAGTCTCGTCTCGTAAGTTGTAACTCTCGTATTATCTCGTCTCGTTTCTAATGTCGAGACAAAGGGGTAATTCTCGTCTCGTCTCGTCGAGAATCGAGAATTCAAGTTTCCACGAAATATGTAAAAATAACGATATTTTATACTAACAATGATAACAGAAATGCAGAATAAGTGAGTGTGGTGTTTTTCTTTATTCAGTTACATGAACAAATCGTCCCCTTCTCTCTCACGATATCCAATAGTATGTTTGTTCTCTTCAAACGAAAGTTTGGTTTACACTATACAATCCTAACCGTTAAAATTCTTCCGCACTTGGCTGTACTAGACAAAGTAATATTTCATATAATGATTATTTTGATTTTATTTCTATTGAAAAAGTTAAATTTGGAATTTGCAAAGAATGCAGGAAAAAAAACATTGTAGAAAAATTTAAAATGAAAGGATCCAATACATCTGGAATTAGAAGACACTTACAGTTAAAACACAAAGATATTTACGACCAAATGTTTATCAAAAACGAAGTTGTGGATGCACGTCAAATGACATTAGAAGAATTTTCAATATGTAAAAAACAGGTAAATTATGATAAGTTTTTGAATATAATACATGTGATATTATAGCGGGTGTACCACGGTATTTATTCTCGCAGTTGGCTGTCCTCTTGTTTACGTATTATCGTAGTTTGTACTGTGGTACACTTGATTTATCTGATATTATAACCAGATAATGATTAATATACGTATATCTTTGCAGATGTTGGATAAAGATGCGTTTTATTTTTTATTGATAGAATGGATATGGATAACTGTGAAATGCTTACCATTGAATTTTTTTGATGACGAGACAACGCAAAAATTCTTCAGTGCAATAACTTCAAATCTAGAATTTCCTAAAAGAACTGCAGTGACATCTGCACTAAATAATACATATAGTCGGATGCAACAAATTGTCATGCAAATCTTACAAACAAATACTTCAAAAATATCCTTTACTTTTGATGGTTGGACATCAATAAGAACGAAATCATATTATGGCATAACTGCACATTTCATAGACGAGTCTTGGAAACTTCATTCACTAGCAATAGATTTCATCCCATGTTATGGCCAGCATACCGGACTTGATATGGCTAATTTGTTTCATAAATCAATGGAAAGAAAAGGTATTTCTACGAAAATACAAGGTATTACAGATGACAATGCGTCCGTAAACACAACTTTTCTGAAAAATCTTGAAGAAATATTACAAAAGCAGCAAATACCGTTTGATTGTACACAACAGCATTTTTATTGTTTTGCACATGTTCTCAATCTAGCAGTGCAGGATGTCTTAAAAATGTTAAAATTAGATATTATAGATGAAGATGAAAATTTGATTATATTGGATAGTGAAGACGATACGGAAAGTGATGGAGATGATTTATTTTTAGTAAGAAATAAGAACACCGATGATCGCAATGAAGAACCCAACGATTCACCTATCACAAAGCTGAGAAAACTTTGTAAACGAATGAGAAAATCTGAAAAACTAAAACTTCAATTGGATGATTATTGTAAAGTTTGTGAAGAAACATCGGTAAATCTTCCATTAGATGTCTGCACGAGATGGAATAGTACACATGATTTAATGTCAGCTGGATTGAAAATGCAGAAGTCTATCACTGCTCTTACTGCTAATAATCCAGATCTGAAATGTTTGTTTATTAATGAAGAAGAATGGACTTTACTAACTTTATTACAGAAATATTTAAAATATTTTAAACAATTATCGCTCACACTTTCTGCTGACAAAAATCCTACTCTAACCTCAGTGATTGTAGGAATTAATGTTTTAATCGACAGTATTGAAAAATTTTGCCACAAGCTTGATAATAAAACGGAACTTACAAGCATTGATAGAAATATAATTTTAGCGTTCCAAGCTGGTCGAGACAAATTACTTATTACAAAAAGGCAAATTGGGTTTATTGTGCAATTTTGATTTTAGATCCGCGACATAAATTGGAAACGTTTGATCGGTCTTTGTGGGGTAAAGAGTTGAAAGAGACATCTTACAACGAGTTTCAATCTATTTTCAAAACTCAGTACGTTAAAACTGTTGACAAAAAAAAGCAAGATATTGACATTTCTTTAGAAAGTAATTCCGATGATGAATATAATAAAATTATGAAAGCCTTATATGAGAAGGAAAAAAATAACGTACAAGATTGGCAGATAGAATTTTAAGATTATTTACGTTTAGAGCGTGTAAACTATGATGTCGATATATTAGAATGGTGGAAAAAAACATGAAACATTTTTTCCACGACTATCTAAAATGGCTCGAGATATTTTAGCGACTCCTGCGTCAAGTGTTCCTGCCGAACGTCTATTTTCTAAAGCTGGGTTAATACTCAGAAAACATTGAAATCGACTAAGTAATAAGAACATAGAAAGTCAGCTTTCTTTAAACTCATGGTTTCAATGCAGTTTGTCAAATAAAATCAAAGCAGAGGCTTTAAAAATGAAATGAAATGACATGAAGTGAAAAAAAGAGAATAATGGAATTTTTATTATTTTTATTATTATTACTATTACTATTATTATTACTATTTTCTTAGTTCAAAGAATAAATTTTCTTTTCTTGTTGTTTACCAATAGTGTTTTTTTTTTTACTATACATAGTACTACAGCGTATATACCACGGTATTTATTCTCACAGTTGGCTGTGCCTTTCTAATGTAGTATCGTAGTTTGGTTCGGCCACTGGAAAAATTAACAAACGTCAAATATGAATCAAGTTACGTTATTATGTTATCAAAGGCACAGCCAACTGCGAGATTGAATACCGTGGTACACTCGGTATATTGTGGACTCACTTTTCTCAAAGTGCTATTTCATTTTATTATTTAATTAAAACACGTTTTTTTTTTATTTCTCGATATTTCTCGTTTTCTCGACATATAGTTCTCGTCTCGTCTCGTCACTCTATCGAGAATTGAAATTCCTATCTCTTCTCGTCTCGGCCTATCAAGATCTGACCTTCATCTCGTCTCGTCTCGTTTTTCTCGTTTCTCCCGGCAACACTAAAAATTAGAATTAGGTGCTGCGTTACTATTAGCAAAATTGCTTGAAAAAACATTACACGCATTACAACACATAAAAATAAACAGTATTTTTCTATGGTCTGATGCTGAAATTACCCTACAATGGATAAATACGGAACCCTATTTGTTAAAAACATTCTATGCGAACCGCGTTTCTCAAATTTTGTCGATCACAAATGCGAAAGGTTGGCGACACATTCCAGGTGAACATCATCCTGCGGATTACATTTCCAGAGGGCAAACACCATTTGAATTAAAAAATAATCAGATTTGGTACTACGGACCTCTTTGGATAAACGATAATGAGTCAACGTGGCCTAAAACAAATATAAACAAGAGTAAACCAGTTCCGCATTTAAAGTCAAGTATAGTTTTAAAAATAGTTCCGAAAGCGAATCAAATACTTACTCAATACTCTTCGTTGACCAAATTGAAACGTGTACTTGCTTATTGTTTTAGATTTGCTAACAATTGTTCAAAGCGAAATCCTAGATTAACAGGAAACTTGTCAACCAACGAACTTAATAATTCTATGACGCGAATCATATTACTGACCCAAAGAGAATGTTTTGCTGAAGACATGAAAGATTTAAAAAATGATTCTCAACTTTCGCGATCAAGTGACCTACGGTCTTTAAATTCGTTTTTGGATAAGGATGGGTTAATTCGTGTAGGTGGACGTCTTAAAAATTCATTATTAACTTTTAATGAAAAGCACCCCATAGTGCTACCAAAAAAGCATTATGTAACATAGCTGATCATTCGAGACACTCATTTAAAATATTATCAGAGTGGAGTACTTGCTACTTTAAATGCTGTAAGAAGTACGTATTGGCCTATAAACGCGAAAGTCCTTATAAAAAGGTTATTGAGACAATGTGTTCGTTGTTTTAGAGCAAAACCTAATTGCGATCGAGAATACATTATGGGAAATTTACCTTACCATAGAGTTGTTCAGTCTAGACCTTTTATACATGTAGGAGTTGATTATTGTGGTCCCTTCTTTGTAAAAGAAAAGAAATTCAGAAACAAAGGCAAGGTCAAAATTTACACCTGTCTGTTCGTCTGTTTTGCAACAAAAGCCTGTCATTTGGAAGTAGTAAGCGACATGACTAATGAGTCCTTTTTCGCCGCTTTAAAAAGATTCTTCGCGAGACGTGGAAGGTCCTTGAATATTTATTCTGATAACGGGTCTAATTTTGTAGGAGCTAATCATGATCTAATTGAACTAAAAAATTTATTGCAATCAGAAAATCATAATAAATTAGTTTCTGAATATCTAAGTGATCAAAATATAAATTGGCATTTTTCGCCTGCTCAATCACCTCACTTTAGCGGATTGTGGGAAGCAGCTGTAAAGTCGTACAAACACTATTTTTATCGTGCGGTTGTATATACTCTTTTCACATATGAAGAATTTAACACTCTGGTAATCGAAATAGAAGCAGTTTTGAATTCCCGTCCGATTACTGCCATATCCTCCGATCCTAACGATTTCAAAGCCTTAACACCAGCACACCTCCTTATAGGTGATTCATTAATAAGTACACCCGATCCGAATTTGTTGCACATTCCTGTAAATCGATGATCGACTTGGCAACATATTCAGAAAATTAAGCAACACATATGGAAAAGATGGAATAAAGAGTACCTCAACGCACTGAATGTTAGATCTAAATGGCAACAAGGTAACTTAGAAAAAAATTCCGTTGGTACTTTAGTGGTTTTAAAAGAAGACTACACACCACCATTACACTGGGTTATGGGAAGAATAGTGGAAGTACACCCTGGTTCCGACGGAATTGTTAGAGTGGTAACAGTGCGAACCTCAAAAGGAATTTACAAACGTTGTGTGAACCGTGTTGTGCCTCTGCCAGTTCAGTGAATTGTTAATGGTAATAAAGAACTACTGTGTAGAATTAAGTATTAGTTAAGTTGTTCATTGATGTATTGGTTTAGATAAGGTTAAAGACAATTTTGAACTCATCTAGTTCAAGGTGGGCGGCATGTTATGAAAATATGAAACGAAATGAATTTATGTGAATTTATTTTATTTGTTCAAAATTAATATAAATTAAATCTGTTATGAAAGTATGCATCTGTCCCTATTGTAGTCTGCTAGATGTGTCAGCAGATGATCCACCTGTCGGTTTGCTATCCAGGGGAAAGGGATGTGGGCAGTATTGTTAGCACTTCATTTTCTGTACTTGATGTAAATCCGTTAACCAGTAAAGATCGAAATAAAACTAATCAAAATATTCACTTGAAAATTGAGAAAATCATTTCACCGTCATCCTAACTAAGTGCTTCCTAGTAAAACAGACAGCATTATTCAACATATTATATTGATCATATTCAGGATCTAATTGAATTTCAAGACTGAATGCTGAACCGATACCGGCAGCATAGATCGGTTCATAATTTCTACAATATACAAATTAATAAAATTTGTTTTGATAATCAAGTAAATTACCCGCTATTCTTCTCATATACACCATGGTAATTGAACGAACAATAATAACCGCTTGTTGATTTACTCGTATGGAAAATTTGATTACAATCAACTGAACGTGTTTCCCAATAACAAGCCAATAATAATCGATCATACGGTTGGGCTAACTATTTTTAAAAAAGTGTTACATAAAATCTTCAATATAACAAAAACACCAAACCGTTGCCATCAATTTTTCTGTATTGTAGCCATAACTTTCAAGTTTCTTGATGATATCATAGAATTTGAATAGTTTAAAATGTTGTATTTCGTCTGAATTCTCCTTATAGACAACATTAAAATTACAAACAGTTACAGCAGGGAATGGTATTTGCCATATAGGGAATGTTGTAGTTTCAATTGTGGTTGTAATACGATTCGTTCTATATCTTTCTAATTGGTTATGAATTAAAGTAACATAAAGGTATGTACTGATAATGCAAATTATCGTCCAAAATATTGATTGGAATCTCGATGAATTCTTGCTTGTTATATACCGAAAACCATGTAGACTTGTTGTTTGACAATAGGAAGATGTACGATCTTTTAAACGTTTGATAACAACTCTACATCGACGTCTTATCGAAACCATATCGGTATTAATTCTATTCGTCTATAGTGATTTAGTGAAATGGGGGAAACTTGTAATTTGATTTTAATTAGTTTGAAGGAACTTTGAAATTAATTACAGATATTAATTCATATAGGTATATGTAGGAATGATAAATTGATATATATGTATGAAATCATATAGTAATGTCAAGCCCTCTTTAGTGTCATCTTTACTACCGATCTTTTGAAAAATATCAGTTAATAAATTATGATTGGCACGTGTTAATGAACGTCGTTGTGTTTCACTTTTTAATGGTACTTGTTTAACTTCATCAAGTTTCATACTCTAATTAAATAAAATACTCATCTATTGTTATAATAATATGTACATATATTAAACAAAACAAACCTTGAGTGATTCAAAAATGTATGATTCAACTTCAGATTCGCTAGTATTTGGTATTTTACCTAAATGTAACATAATTGTAACACCCTTGATCTTAACAATGGAATGTAAAAGTGTTTTAACAGTACGCAATGTTGTATCTAATGGTTTAGTTTTCCACCAACTTGTAGGGAATTCTTTTAAGAAATTGTGTATATCTAATAATACTAAATCATAATCGACTTCCTCTGAATCCCAATCTGGCATTAACTTAACAACACGCCATAAACATTTCATTACTAATTCTGTATGTCGTGGTGAATAATCTAAACGTACACAATCATGAAGTAATTGTATTAAAACACTAAAAAAAAAACAATAATAAAAAATCAACCATCTTTTTTTTTAAAATTCAAAATCACCAAATTATTTTCGTATGATCGGATTTCTCAATAATTTTAACACAATGGAAATTAATAACTCGAATATAAGTTTCACCATTCGGGCAATTTTCTAATTTGCCATCAACTAGTAAGCTTATAAGCTCGTTAATTATATCTTTTAAAACTTCACTGGAGATTTGACGACCTAAACATTTACTATGATGGAACTACAATTATAAAATAGATTAACTTAAATTGAAAATAAAACCAAAGTAATATCATCTTTACCATTTCGATAAACGTAAATATTTTCTTATATAATTTTGCAACATTTACATCAGAAACTGGATCTTGTTTATGTAAATTCTTCATTTTCTAACTCTATCATAGGATTTGGTGCTGGACTCTTGTAATTTTGTAGAAAATCACAAATTTGATCAGCACCCTTAAAAATAAAAAAATAATATTTAATAAAATTCTTTTATAAACAATATATAAATTACCTTCATTGCTGTATAGATATCATTATTCGATATTTGGTTAATATAATTCGTCAGCATTTGATCTGGACGTTTCGGAATGTTCATCTTTTCCATACATAATCGACTAACTAAAGGTAAATTCGGATCTAAAGGTTTCGGTGGTGATAAGGGAACCATTCTAGCTTTAATATCAGCTTCTGATAATTTTGGAATTTTAACTTCACTTTTAAGACACCCTAAATCAAATTCTTTTATCGGCTGCATTCTTGGTATTGTTCTTTTATCTAATTCATTTAATAGATCTGGATCTAATTTGAATGGACCTTCATTTGATTCCTGTTGTACAGTTTGTGATGGCATTGTTCTAAATTTTATGTAAAAAAAATTAATAACAAAAAAAAATTAAATAAATATTAATTAAATGTACCTAACTGGTGGTAAATGTTCATTTTCTTCATCTTCAACATTATCATCATCAATATCATTACTAGGTAAATGTGCTATTATTTCACCATTACCAATTCTTGAAGTAGTTGTAGTAGTGATTGTTGTATCATTATCAGGTAGATTTTGTATAATTGGTTCCATTTTAGCAATTTGTGGCATTTTACTTACTGCCAATTTTTTACTTGAACGTTTTATTCGTTCTTCCAATAATGATAAATCTTTATCAGCAATCTATAAATTTATTTATTAAATTAAGAGACAAAAAAAATTATTTAAGATATACTTACATTTCTAATCATTTTATAAACTTTATCACCAACAATATTGTAAGCTTGTACTACAAAATTTAATGCAGCATTTATAACAGCATTATCACCATCAGAAATTTATTTAGCCACTTCCTTAAGGCATGAACTAGGTGATAATCCACACACAGACATTCCTAATTGAATTATTTTTTATATTAGAATTTTAATAAAAATCAAATCAATAAATAAATACCAAATCTTTGTATAATCGAGCCCATAGCTTCAAGACATTCAGCTCTTTGTCGTGTATTTTTTGATTTTAATCCCTCCATTACATAGGTGAATAAAAAAGTAACTGGATAGACTTCACAAATTTGTTTAAATAAAACACGTACACCATTACGTACAGAATCTTTAGGATCTCCAATCTGAAATTGATTTGATTTTTAACAAGATTTTCTAGTTATTAAATTTTAGTTTTAAACAAACCTTAACCACTAGATACGGTAAAAAAGGAGGATGCCTCATTTTCCGTTAAACGATATTTATTATCAATCAACATATTGAAAACACTATGTAAATATTCAAGACCTTTTAATAAAATTGAAGGATTAGTGTCGAAAAAACGTAATGTTAACCATTTTAAAATCAAGTCCAAATTTGAAATTAATGCTTGACTATTATCAGGTAAATCTTCCATTAATGAATCGATAGCTTTAATATGGTATCTATAATTAAAACAGAAGAATAAAGTAAATTATTCAATTAATTAAAATTTGTATACCTGAAATCCATATGGAACATATTAAATATCAACGTTTTATTAACATTAGCAGTGGTTATTTGATCTTTTAATGATTCAACAAATTCCTCTCTTGGTGAAGTAAAATTCCATTTTAATACTTTTAATTTAGTTTCATCGATGGCCAGTTGATTTTTCATATTATTAACAGCTAATAATGGTGATGTATCAATATCTTCATCTTTTTTACGTCCACCACTAGTAGCATTTTTTGTTGTTGTAGCTGTTGATTGTGTAGTTGATGTTGTATGTGTTGTATTTTTCGATTTAACAGCATTTTTAGAATTTGCAACAGGTTTAGTACCACGTATAGCTTTATCTTCTTTTTCAGTTTTTTTAGGTAATGGTTTTACAGGTAAATTAGGCCTTGTTTTCTCTAATAATGCCATAACAGTATTCTTAGAGCCAGGTTTTAATTTTTCTGTTTGTTTTACCATACTTACTATCATAATAACCGATATGTATCATAATACCTAGAATTGCTTCTGGTGCATTTTTACGAACATCAACATTTCGATCTTCTAAATTATTGTAAAGATGTGGTATACACCCTAATAATTCTTCTTTTGGAATTGATTTAACTGGAACTAGATTTTAATTTTATTAAAAAAAAAAAATTAAATAATTTATTAAAATTTAATTTACTCTTTGGTAATTTATCAGCAAGCCATGCCCATAATTCAATACGTAAAGTTGGTGAGCCCCCAGCTAAAGCATCACCAATCATTTCATTTTCAAAAAACTCTTTATAACCACATTGTTCACTATATGCTGTAATTGTATCATGTGCTGTTGTTCTCATCCAACTTTTATTATCACCTAAATTTTGTAAAAAATGCGGAAAGAATACTTTAATATACTGTTTACATGGTGGGCCCATAACTTTAGCAATTTGTTGTAACAACCTGGATTGCCAGTACGGTATATTAGACCTCCTTGAATACTGTATATTTATATAATTAATGGAAATATCCAAAATAATGCTAAAAACCTATTTGCAACAAAGTTGCAGCTTCTAAAGATGAGTGTTGTATATTTGTTTAACAAATGGAAAAATCGAAAATAGTAAATAGAACACTCTAGATGAAATTGCAACTTTGTAACAATTTTTAATCGAAATAGTTTAATTAGCAACGCCCATATTCATGATGTCAGAATTAATGTAATTGGTCATTTGAGTCAAAATCTGGTATGGGAGATCCCAAAATTTAGGGTGAGGGTAGTTACGGGGATAGGCCTATAAAAAGGGAAAACTTGGTCTCAGCAAAGAATTAATTCGCACTAAGTAGTAAAAGTTCAGCAAGTAATTAATTAGCATCAAAAGTAAGAGCATTAATTCAATTAGAATCGAGCAGTTAAAATTAAGAAATAAGAAGTAAAGTCAATTAATTAATTGAGAAAGTTGAAAAATTAATAAGTTAATTAAAAGAAGTTTCTACCATGGTCTGTTTGAGCGTACATTCATTCTTTCCATCTCTTCATTATATTTTTGGGGATGTGCCCTTTTTAGATGTTGGCGTTGCCCTATGAGGCTGGCGAAAGGACGGCGACATTGGGAGCAGATGAAGGTCTCTTCCGGAGGTGCACCCTTGCAGTAGTACCGCTGATGTGCCTTTAAGGCTGGACTAGTTGAGAAAGTTTTCAAACAAACACAACCGAACTCCTCCATGATGCTTATTTTTAAACTGCAGAGAGTCACAGAAGATCGTTGCGACAGATCTACAGCAAAATTTGTCGACAGGTAGCTGAAAGTCACTCCTTCCAGCTATTTAATCAGTGTTTGAAATAATTTCCTGCCGAAATCAGACACCTGTGTTAGGTTTAACGCCGGAACCGTCGAGAGCGGACAATCACAACATAAAAACAGATTACGTGGACAAACTCTCTTCTTAGATGAAAGAACTGAGGCTGCAGTACCGCGACGCGGATGACGCGGGCGACAGCAGGCAGAAGCCCCAGTGGCCTCTACCGTAGAGCTGTCGCGATGGAAACGATCGATTGATAGGTTTACAGCCACAATATAGTCCACGTTGGCCAGTCTGTAGTTGATGGATTTAAGGTTGAGCTTGGCCTCTACAGATGGATATCGCAATGGAAACGATAACGACGCTGCCAACAGTAACGCCACGTTTCACTGAAGCATAAAGCTGAGAAAATCTTCAGAAAATCTCAACATATCGTTGAAAAATCGAAGAGACGTTAGCCACCTGTATGCCTACCAGTCACGCTACATTAAGCGACATCTGCCGGCCAGGGTTTGAGACTTAATGCGTGGTGACAAACAGCAGAAAAGTCGAAATTGTGTCACATACTGATGACAAATTGGACCAATCCAGCTGCTCGATTTACGAGGAGTAGTCGTTATACACAGTGATATTGTTGAAATGTAGTGGTGAAACCAGATTTTAAATATTTTCAACGGTTACTTAATTGTCCGCGAATACACATAAATTATCAGCACTTTGACACAAAAGTTGGTTAGAAAATGTTTAAAAAGCGTCCCCAAGTTAATAGATTGCGAAAAAACGACAAAAATCCAATAATATTTTGGGTCACACTGTACACTAAATATTTAAAACAACCCTGTATATTTCTTAAAATTTTTATCAAAGTAAACACCGTTATCGCTGGTATCACTGATAGGTGAATTACTCACGTAATATCAACGGCACAATCATGAAATTCACAGGGTATGTTCAGTTTTCAATGCTCTTTCAAACGATACCAGTTTGATCCCGGTCCGATCACTATTACGTAAGTTATTGCGATATCACAGAATTCGCGAACCGCTGAAGCGATAAGGACCAAACTTGGTATAAACAATCTATTATGTAAGGTTAGTGTCCCAGTCAAGTTTCATTGTTATCGGTTCAATCGTTTAAGAATTATCGACGACGAAAGTTCACAAAAAACGGCGAAGTTAGAAACTCGCGAACCGCTCATGCGATAAGAACCAAACTCAACACGAAAGGTCTATTACACAAAGAAGTTAATTAAGTTAGAAATAAAAGTTAAAGTTTAATTGTGGTATTTTGGTGAAATCTGAAATTCAGAAAATAAAGAGAGTCAAAGTTGAAGAATTAAAAGAAAAGAAAAGAAAAGAAAAGAAACTGCTGAGACCAAGCCCCGTCAATACCCGCTACCTGGTGAACAATCGTGGAGAAAAGTTAAGTACCAGTTTATCTGTATTCAATTTCCAACAAATTACTTACTTGATGTTAAATTTGTTAGAATCACTAGTAAACAAGTGTACCGATTAATAGTATACCGTGTCCGCCCCGTAAATGAATCATTAATATAACTATAATCGTTGCCAAATAACTTTGGTCTTCGAATACTGACGAGTGAACTAATAATTGTCACTTAAAAAGAAATGCCACATTATAAATTCAAGCAGTTAGACAAAGATGCCAATACGTTTCATTACGGCGACTGATGGCGACCGGAGGTTAAAGTTATTTGGCGACGACTATAGTATTAATTTCCTTTTTGTTTAATATCTGTATTTAATTATTGTTATTATTATATTGCATAAAATTTATAATTTTGTTTAAATTTACAAAGGGTTGTCTGTTACCCTACCTTTAACCCCTTTTCTTAACAGACTGGTGGCAGCGTTTTACCCCCTTGAACCCCGTGTGGTTACATTGTTCACAGATATTCAATGCTGTTTGAGCAATTTTCGTATTACTATCACATAAACGATGTGCTAATGCTTGTGGTAAATCACCCAAATTTGGTTTAATACTTTTCAATTTTTATCTTCAATTTCGTTAATTAATGATTCAGTAATTTGACTACTAATATCAACTCTTGGTATTAAATCTTGTAGATTTGGTTGTATATTTTCTGTCTCACCAACAATCTCATCATTATCTAAATTATCTAAACTATTTGAACTTGCAGAATTTTTAACTGTACCTCTTGTTGGTATTGGTGGTTTTTTACCTTCATATTTATTAAATTCTGATGTGATTTGATCACGTTAAGCAGGTTTTTCATTTTCAAAAAAAATATTAACTGATGCACCCATTTAGAGGTAAAGTACACCACAAAAAGTTATAGCAGCTTGTCGTACACTCGGATTTGTTGAAGATAATCCTTTCTTTGCATTATCAATAAATAATTTAGGATTTAGATTACTGTAATTTTAAATATATTTTTAAAAATTAAATTAAATTAAATAATTGACTAACCTGAATCCAAATTCTTTGATAGCATTCGACAACCACAATAGACATTCTTGTATAACTTTTGGATTTTTTTGATTGAATGCAGATTCAATCATTTGTACAGATACATGTGAGAAACTTGTTGCTTCAGCAATTGATGTCATTGTTTCACCAACTAAACAACCATTTTTTGGATCACCAAATCTCTCAGCAATATCAACAACACAAATATCTGTTGTTGTTGTTGTTGTTGTTGGAAATTTCGAATTTTTCAAGGGGGTAAAACGCTGCCACCAGTCTGTTAAGAAAAGGGGTTAAAGGTAGGGTAACAGACAACCCTTTGTAAATTTAAACAAAATTATAAATTTTATGCAATATAATAATAACAATAATTAAATACAGATATTAAACAAAAAGGAAATTAATACTATAGTCGTCGCCAAATAACTTTAACCTCCGGTCGCCATCAGTCGCCGTAATGAAACGTATTGGCATCTTTGTCTAACTGCTTGAATTTATAATGTGGCATTTCTTTTTAAGTGACAATTATTAGTTCACTCGTCAGTATTCGAAGACCAAAGTTATTTGGCAACGATTATAGTTATATTAATGATTCATTTACGGGGCGGACACGGTATACTATTAATCGGTACACTTGTTTACTAGTGATTCTAACAAATTTAACATCAAGTAAGTAATTTGTTGGAAATTGAATACAGATAAACTGGTACTTAACTTTTCTCCACGATTGTTCACCAGGTAGCGGGTATTGACGGGGCTTGGTCTCAGCAGTTTCTTTTCTTTTCTTTTCTTTTCTTTTAATTCTTCAACTTTGACTCTCTTTATTTTCTGAATTTCAGATTTCACCAAAATACCACAATTAAACTTTAACTTTTATTTCTAACTTAATTAACTTCTTTGTGTAATAGACCTTTCGTGTTGAGTTTGGTTCTTATCGCATGAGCGGTTCGCGAGTTTCTAACTTCGCCGTTTTTTGTGAACTTTCGTCGTCGATAATTCTTAAACGATTGAACCGATAACAATGAAACTTGACTGGGACACTAACCTTACATAATAGATTGTTTATACCAAGTTTGGTCCTTATCGCTTCAGCGGTTCGCGAATTCTGTGATATCGCAATAACTTACGTAATAGTGATCGGACCGGGATCAAACTGGTATCGTTTGAAAGAGCATTGAAAACTGAACATACCCTGTGAATTTCATGATTGTGCCGTTGATATTACGTGAGTAATTCACCTATCAGTGATACCAGCGATAACGGTGTTTACTTTGATAAAAATTTTAAGAAATATACAGGGTTGTTTTAAATATTTAGTGTACAGTGTGACCCAAAATATTATTGGATTTTTGTCGTTTTTTCGCAATCTATTAACTTGGGGACGCTTTTTAAACATTTTCTAACCAACTTTTGTGTCAAAGTGCTGATAATTTATGTGTATTCGCGGACAATTAAGTAACCGTTGAAAATATTTAAAATCTGGTTTCACCACTACATTTCAACAATATCACTGTGTATAACGACTACTCCTCGTAAATCGAGCAGCTGGATTGGTCCAATTTGTCATCAGTATGTGACACAATTTCGACTTTTCTGCTGTTTGTCACCACGCATTAAGTCTCAAACCCTGGCCGGCAGATGTCGCTTAATGTAGCGTGACTGGTAGGCATACAGGTGGCTGACGTCTCTTCGATTTTTCAACGATATGTTGAGATTTTCTGAAGATTTTCTCAGCTTTATGCTTCAGTGAAACGTGGCGTTACTGTTGGCAGCGTCGTTATCGTTTCCATTGCGATATCCATCTGTAGAGGCCAAGCTCAACCTTAAATCCATCAACTACAGACTGGCCAACGTGGACTATATTGTGGCTGTAAACCTATCAATCGATCGTTTCCATCGCGACAGCTCTACGGTAGAGGCCACTGGGGCTTCTGCCTGCTGTCGCCCGCGTCATCCGCGTCGCGGTACTGCAGCCTCAGTTCTTTCATCTAAGAAGAGAGTTTGTCCACGTAATCTGTTTTTATGTTGTGATTGTCCGCTCTCGACGGTTCCGGCGTTAAACCTAACACAGGTGTCTGATTTCGGCAGGAAATTATTTCAAACACTGATTAAATAGCTGGAAGGAGTGACTTTCAGCTACCTGTCGACAAATTTTGCTGTAGATCTGTCGCAACGATCTTCTGTGACTCTCTGCAGTTTAAAAATAAGCATCATGGAGGAGTTCGGTTGTGTTTGTTTGAAAACTTTCTCAACTAGTCCAGCCTTAAAGGCACATCAGCGGTACTACTGCAAGGGTGCACCTCCGGAAGAGACCTTCATCTGCTCCCAATGTCGCCGTCCTTTCGCCAGCCTCATAGGGCAACGCCAACATCTAAAAAGGGCACATCCCCAAAAATATAATGAAGAGATGGAAAGAATGAATGTACGCTCAAACAGACCATGGTCGAAACTTCTTTTAATTAACTTATTAATTTTTCAACTTTCTCAATTAATTAATTGACTTTACTTCTTATTTCTTAATTTTAACTGCTCGATTCTAATTGAATTAATGCTCTTACTTTTGATGCTAATTAATTACTAGCTGAACTTTTACTACTTAGTGCGAATTAATTCTTTGCTGAGACCAAGTTTTCCCTTTTTATAGGCCTATCCCCGTAACTACCCTCACCCTAAATTTTGGGATCTCCCATACCAGATTTTGACTCAAATGACCAATTACATTAATTCTGACATCATGAATATGGGCGTTGCTAATTAAACTATTTCGATTAAAAATTGTTACAAAGTTGCAATTTCATCTAGAGTGTTCTATTTACTATTTTCGATTTTTCCATTTGTTAAACAAATATACAACACTCATCTTTAGAAGCTGCAACTTTGTTGCAAATAGGTTTTTAGCATTATTTTGGATATTTCCATTAATTATATAAATATACAGTATTCAAGGAGGTCTAATATACCGTACTGGCAATCCAGGTTGTTACAACAAATTGCTAAAGTTATGGGCCCACCATGTAAACAGTATATTAAAGTATTCTTTCCGCATTTTTTACAAAATTTAGGTGATAATAAAAGTTGGATGAGAACAACAGCACATGATACAATTACAGCATATAGTGAACAATGTGGTTATAAAGAGTTTTTTGAAAATGAAATGATTGGTGATGCTTTAGCTGGGGGCTCACCAACTTTACGTATTGAATTATGGGCATGGCTTGCTGATAAATTACCAAAAAGTAAATTAAATTTTAATAAATTATTTAATTTTTTTTTTTAATAAAATTAAAATCTAGTTCCAGTTAAATCAATTCCAAAAGAAGAATTATTAGTGTTCTTTCTTCGGTTTCTCCCCTCTCGTTCTCTCCATCTTTTGCCTCATTCTCTCTCTCTCTCTCTCTCTCGCCACCTGTTTTTTCTTACCTTTTTTTCTATCCTTCTTTTTACTTTCTCTCTGTTTCTTACATTTTCTTCTGCATTTCATTCTTTCTTTAACTTCTTTGCATGTAACTACATGAGAACAGTATCCTTACTAATTCAAAGCACGAGCCGGCTCTGTTTATTCAAGTTTAGACATACCTAGAACAATAATTGATAGACATATATAAGATAAGGCACATATAAATACAAAAGAATTCCAGTTAAAAGTAGTTGGAGAAATAGAGATGTTAACCAATTAAAAAACAATAATGAAGGAGATGTAAACTATTCAATGGCGTGGAAATAATCACATACTTTTGATTGAATCTAAAATAATATAAAAAAAGTCATTCTTCCTTGAGTACAATAGCTCACTTGTTGAGTTATTAATAAAACAAAAATAATACTATAGAAATGTAATGTAATTAAAAAATTAATCTAAATACTTATTTGTTTCACATAAAAAGTCGTATACACTATTAATCATTTAAATACAATTTAAATTTACCGAGCAGGCGTGGCTAGACTAGAGACGAACGTGCTTTATCTCAACTATGTCCTTTAATTGAGGGCGGTCATTACAATGTAACATAATCTTAACAGGTCAGAATTTGGGTAGAAAGATATTCAATCAGAAGAAGGGGGTGGGGTTACTGATGCTGTTTTAGGTATTTACTTGAATAAAAAGATAGTTTCTACAAATTTGTTTCTTCTTATCCTCACGATAGAAACAACCTAACTTCCACACTAACAAAAATATGTGAAATTCTCGTTCAAGCCTCGGTCTCTTTTTTAAATCGCCACTGTACATTAGATTCTTGAACATGTCTATAATAAATTTTAATTAAATTTTATTTAATTATTTGTTTTAGTTGAATTTATGGGGCAATAAATGTGATTTATCATTATCAAATGGTGTTGTAAATGTTGTAAATCATCAATTATCAATTCTGGATGAATTAAATGCGTATATTTTAGCAGATGATTCGGAAAAAATTTGGGAAACAATCAATGATAATTCAACTAATTCAAAAATTATTGGTAATTTTATCATTGAATAAAATTATTATAATTTTTAATGTATTTTTAAATAAATTTTTCTTTTAAATTCCAGATATAGTTTTTGATAATGCTGGTTATGAATTATTTACTGATTTATGTATAGCTGATTATTTAATATCATTGAAATTTGCTGAGAAAATTCGATTTTACGTTAAAACAATTCCATGGTTTATATCGGATGTAATGCGAAATGATTTCTTTTGGTTTTTAAATCAATTAAAAATACATTCAGATGAAAATTTAAAAATTTTATCTAAACGATGGTTTAATTATATTGAGAATAAACAATGGTTAATTATAGAAAATGATTTTTGGACATTACCATTTGATTATTCACAAATGAAAATTAAAAATATTCAACTTTATCAACAATTAAGTGAATCGAAATTTGTGATATTTAAAGGTGATTTAAATTATCGTAAATTATTTGGTGAAAAGAATTGGTAACCGACAACATCAATTGAAGATGGTTTACAAGGTTTTCATCCAACAAAATTAGCAACTTTACGTACAATTAAAGCTGATATTGTGTGTGTTTTAAAGGTTGGTGTTGCAGAAATGGCAAAAGCTAGAAATAACAAATGGATGGAAACTGGTGAATTTGGTTTAATTCAATTTTGTGGTAAAATAGTTCCAGTACAATAATTTTATTGATTTTCATATATTTTTGTTGAGTATAGTTTATTTTTTGTTGAAATTCATTTACAAATAAATAAAAAATATATTTGGTTTGTTAAACTTAAACGATCCAGCGTTTATGCCCGTATTTATTGTGCGATCCATTAAATTCGTTATCAGAGTTAGCGTTGAAACTGACAAGGCATGTCTTGGATTGAATCATCACGACAAACGGCACATTTAATGACAATTTTAATACAGAAATATGATGGTTCAATCAAGGACATGCCTTGTCAGTTTCAACGCTAACTTTGATAACAAATTTAATGGATCGCACGATATAAACCGATCTCAGACTCGGTCTCAAGTCTACTTATTGTTTTGTAATCAAAAGCACAAATGGTAATAACGTTTTTTGCTTTTAACTTCAATTAACTTCCAAAATCATCCCCTATTTCATCCCCTTATTGGTAGGATTTCCGAAATCGATAGATCATGTGTTTATAGTTTTCTATTCAAAAACCAAAATGACAATATTTCTTGGTGTTAACTTCAAAAATGACAGAATTCCCATCCAAACCTTCATTCCCTATTTCACTCCCTTTAAGGTGGAATTTAAAAAAAGGCTGCAACATATTTCTATTTATTTCTTATTAAAAGCATAAATATAAATTTTCATGCTTCTAGTTTGAAAAATGATGACTTTCCATTCAAAATTTCATGCAATATTCACCCCTTAGGGGTGGAATTCTCAAAAATGCTTAAACGATTACTTGTTGCTTTGTAATAAAAAGACCAAATAGTAATAACGTTTCATACTTTCAACTTAAAAGAACTTCAAAAATCATCCTCATTTCCTTCCCCAAAAGGGTGGGACTTTCTAAAATGATAGATCAAGCGTTTAATATTTTCTATTTTAAGGCCTGAATAACAATAATATTTCTTGTTATCACTTTCAAAAATGACAGAACTCCCATACAAACACCTTCATTTTCTATTTAAACCCCCTTAAGAGTGTAATTTAAAAAAAACACTGGAACACGTGTTTACTTATGTCTGATCGAAAGTATAAATAAAAACTCTTATGCTTCAAAAATGACGGAGTTCCGTATAAACTTTCAACCCCTATTTCACCCCTTTGAGGATATATTTAAAAAAAACCGCTGAAACACGTATTTATTCTGATCAAAAGCACAAATATAAAGTTTCATGCTTCTAGCTTCAAAAAATGACGGATTTCCCTATAAACTCTCAACCCCTATTTCATCCCCTTAAAGGCGTAATTTTAAAAATGCTGAAAGATGTATTTATTTATTTCTGATAAAAAGCATAAATTTAAAGTTTCATGCTTCTAGCTTCAAAAAGAAATTTTGAACCCCTATTTTACCCCTTTAGGGGTAGAATTTTCAAGAATCCTTTCTTAGTGGGTGTTTACGTTATGAAAGGACCCTACTGGACAAATTTCATGTATTTATCTGCAATAGTTTACGCTCGGCCATGATGAATCAGTCAGTCAGGACAAACAATTTTATACATGGTGATTCACGTTGGACGAAATTTTTTTACGACAACTCCCATTATTTGGCAAGAGATTGGAAAAATATTTCAAGGATTTATAGGAGGGCGCCTAGTGAATATTTTAACAAAATTAGAACCTTGTAGCTCATTTAAAAGTTGGCCAAAAATCGTTCGTTTTGGACAAGGTTGCGATTCTCAAAAACGAACTTAACACACAGAACGACCTAGAATGACTCGAGGATCCTCCAAACATTGACTTTTCCGTTTTTCTCCATTGCATTCTAGAAAAAAAGCAAAGAATTCCTTCCTATTCCAGAATAAAATTAAGAAAAATGAAAAACATCAATATTGGCATGGTCTACGAATCGTTCTTATTGTTAGTCGTTTTGTGTGCTTTGCTCATTTTTGAAAATCGCAACATTGTCAGAAACAATGGTTTTTTGACCAACTTCCAAATAAGCTATAAGGTTCTAATTTTGTTAAGATGTTCTCAGGAAACTTCTATATAAACCCTTGAAATTGTTTTTAAATCGCTCGCCAAATAATGGGAGTCACTATTAGAACTTTTCGTCCGACGTGAATCATCCTTTATATATGACTCACTCGCAGCGAAATAAGGTCAATTTCGTCGAAATGAAGGTTGTGTACGTTCCATTCGAAGTGAACCACTCACTGAGCTATTGTAGGGAGAGTAATTAACTCCAAAAAGGACCACGCTTCCTTGATGTTACTAGGCAGGAAGGGAGAAATCCCATCGTACTTCTCGAAGAAAGAGCTGGGGGTAGAAAAATAATTCGAACTGAGGCTTTCGATCATGCTATCTTCTTCTACATAATATTAAATTTGTATTTGTTTCCTTTTTTATAACTGTAAATTATGAAATTAACCCCTAAGAAATATCTCGAATTTACATGAACACTGTCGACTGTAGAATTATTTAAGCTCCGCCCAGCTCGAAGGGTCTTGAGAACAGCTCGCATGGGCTACGCTCGAATTGTAAATTTACAAAATTCCAAATGCGCAAGCCAGGAGACATGAAAATTATCCGATTTTGAAAAGAAATCTCATGAAAAGGGCTCGCTTTAGGGGGGGGGGCAAGCCGGACATTTGCCCGGGGCGCGAGGATTTAAGGTCACCATTTTGGCTATAAGTGTGAGAAAAATAATGATGTGTTGAGTACTCGAGTGATAGAAAGTTTTGCATATCCACTGTTTTTGTTCCTTTGTTTCCGGTTGCCTCAAAGCCACAGTGGAATGTAGACTGCACAAACGTTTCCAGTCGCCTCCAAGCCACAGCGTAATGTAGACAGAACAAAACGGCGCCGGTTGCTTCAAAGCCACAGCGGAGTATGACAGCATAGCAATGTTTTCGTTCGCCTTAGGACCACAGTAGAACAAAAGCGAATTATCGGATTCTACAGTCGCCACAAGCCACAGTAGAGAAATTGCTCAAGGCTCGACTTTTTTTGTTTTCCGAGACTTGGAACATGGCCATCATCCAAGGCTCGAACCATTGTGCACCCAATGTTCAGCCAAGGCTTGGAACATTGGCATGACGAATTACCAAGGCTTGCTCCATGGTATGCCGAATGGTTCCTTCCAACTAGGGGATGTAGTTGATTATAAATAGAATTCTCCTAAATCTTCACCTTGACGTTTTTATTACAACAAAAAATCTAGTAACTAGATGTCATACTTTGACGCTCTTTCAAATTTAAATAAAAATCATTAAAAGTACTAAAAGAAATGAGTAGAATCGTATCATTTCATGAAGATAAGTGTTTAATTCTCTTAAAAAATGATGATAAGCTTGATTCGATTTATGGACAAATCAATGGTTTTAAAAAACATATCAAACCGATGATTGAAAATTGTTTAAATGGTTGTAATTGTACACTTTTTGTTTATCGACATTCAACAATTAATAAAACTTTTACAATAATTGATGATATTAATTCGAAAGGTATTATTTCGAATACATTTCAATATTTATTTGATCGTATGAATCAATTAGATAAAAATAGAAAATTTACAGTTTCTATATCGTATTTAGAAATTTGTAATGGAGAATCAAATAATTTATCAACAAATGAATCTAATAGAAAAATAATACGAGAACGTATTAGTGATGTTAATAATTTAGAACAATTCTTTATTGATTCATCAAAACTAATTAATAATGAGAGAAATGTTAGAAAATCGCATACATGTTGTACAATTTCAATTGCATCTATTCAAAATAATATTAGAATATTTAGTAAATTGAATTTAATTAATGTAGTTGGTCAATGAAATAATGATAATTATACAGAAACTCTTAAACAGGAAATTAATCGTTTGGAAACAAAGATTTCCACATTATCATTACAAGAAAATAACGTGAAAATCACTGATGGACGACAATTTATCAAATTGCAAGACGAATTTAAAACGATTGAAATTGAAACGAATAATTTAAAAAAGAAAATCTTGATTGTAAAACATCGACTTTTTCAAAAAGAACAACAAAATTTCGATCGTTATTTTCGTCGATTAGATTACAAATGGAAACGGAAAAATCAAGAACATATGAAAATTAAAGAAAATTGTCTAAATTTACAAAATGAAAATGAAATGATTACAGAACAAATCGATGAAATTGAGAAGTCTCTAGATGAAATTCAACGAAAATCACTTTATAATTATCATGAACATCAACGTGCTATTGATAATTTAAGATTACGTAAACGTTTCCTATTACGTAAATTACAATTAGCTACAGTGATTATTAATTATTATATACCTGATAAATATTTAAAAATGATAATTATGAATAATTTCGATACGAATAAGTTTTATAATAATGATCATTATCGTTTAAATAATTGTCGATTTATACGAAATAAATTGAATGAAATTCCATATAAACAAAGTACGAAATTGATAAAAACTGATAGACACTCAGTTTATAAAAAATACTCAAAAACGAAGGAAGATAATTGTAATGATGAAATGTTTTAAAACAGTTGTATCCAATCTGTTTACATAAAAATTTTAATTTTGTTCTTTTTTTTCTAAATTGTTTACAGTACAGCTCATAACTTTTGAACGGATTGACGGATTGAAATAATCTTTACGGCATTCAAAAGAGTTCCACCAAACTTAAATTTCGTGTAAATTTGAACCGATTCGGCCCGATAGGTTTTGAGAAATTCCAAAAAAACCGAAAAATTTCTTTTGTTAAAATAATGTTTTTTCAAAATAACTATTGAGCTGCTGTACCGATCGATTCCATAATCTAATCAGCTCTTGACCTTAGCTAATGACGTCGAATGCCGTTTGAACGATCAAAATCGTTTGATTCGTTCATGAGTTATCGTTGTCGAAACATGTCGAAAAAAGTGTTTTTTAAACATAACCTCAAAATTATTCAACCAATCAAATTTATACTCCTTACAGTATTTTTGGAGCTTCAAAAACTGTGTTGAATACCACAAAGCTCGTCCAAATCCGTTGATTTGTTCGCGAGATATCGTTGTCGAAAAATTTCGAAAAAACGTTTTTTCAACATAACTTCAAAATTCTTTAATTAATCAAATTTGTACCTCTCACAATAGTTTTAGAGCTTTAAAAGCTTAGCGGGAAGTTTCATTAATGGCCTGTAGGGTCAACCGCATTTCAGATTATTTTTTAATAGATAAAAAAGACAAATGAGCGTTCCAAAAATTTTCAAAAATTGGATTTTTCACGAACGTCACGTTTCCCTCACATGGATAAGCTTTCAAATAAGCAATCGTCCGCTTGTCCATCTTTAATGCTGCACGAAAAAAGTACTGCATAAGCCTACCCGTTTTTATTAGAATTCCGGAAAACTAACGAGCCGATCGGAAAATTTCTTGAACATTTGAAAAGCCCTTTAAATGTGTTATATATAATAAATTTTTCAATAAAAATAATCAACATAAGGCGAGGTGTAAGGAAAATTGTTAAAAAAACATGCTCCGAGACAATTGACTGTAATTCAGAATTTTCTCAAAATTTTCCCAAACAGAATCGTCTTTCCCCTGGACCTTGAAACGCTCATTCGATAACGCTATCGCGCGTTTCTACATCTTAAAAGGTCTGGAATGCGATTGACCGTGCAGGCCATTCCTGAAACTTCCCGCTAAGTTTTTAAAGCTTCAAAATTATTATGAGGGGTACAAATTTGATTGGTTAAGGAATTTTGAAGTTATGTTGAAAAAACGCTTTTTCGAAATTTTTCGACGATATCTCGCGAACAAATCAACGGATTTTAACGAGCTTTGAGGTATTCGACACAGTTTTTGAAGCTCCAAAATTATTGTAAGGAGTAAAAATTTGATTGGTTGAGTAATTTTGAGGTTATGTTGAAAAAACACTTTTTTCGATATTTTTCGACAACGATAACTCGTAAACGAATCATCCGATTTTAATCGTTCAAACGGCATTCGACGTCATTAGTTAAGGTTAAGAGCTGATTAGATTATGGAATTGATCGGTACAGCAGATCAATAGTTATTTTGAATAAGCATGATTTTAACAAGAGAAATTTTTCGGTTTTTTGGAATTTCTCAAAATCTATCGTGCCGAATCGGTTCAAACTTACACGGAATCTAAGTTTGGTGGAACCCTTTCGAATGCCGTAAAGAGCGTTTCAATACGTCAATCCGTTCAAAAGTTATGAGCTGCTTACATAGTCTTCCCACACACACACTCACACACACACAGCCATACAGACACCCTCGCAAAAATAGTCAAAATAGCTTCCTAGGGCCTCAAAACGTCGAGTTCCGCTGAAAATTCAATTTTCGAAAATCGGGGTAAAACCAACTACTTCCCGAAATTTTGAAAATTTTCAATTTTCTTAGCGGTAAGTTAAAAAGTAGCGAGAAATCGTGGATTGAATTTCCTAAAAAGTAGTAAGCCGCACCCTTAAGGGTATGTTGTACTATGAAATCGATTCAGCGTGCGAAATTTATCAATTTTCAAACAACGATATTTCGCTTATTTTTTAAGAAATTGGGAAATTTAAACGTGCGTTGGATAAAGCATTTCAAGGTGCATGTCCTGAAGCTTTCTATTAAAGAAAAATCTGATAAAATTCGGAATGATAGAGAAAACTGTTGGACCATGTTTTTTGTACATTTTCCTTCATAATTGGCAAAAAATTGGCCAATATGATTGATTTTAAATATCCATTGAGTGATTTAGATGGAAAATGATGAGATCTTTCCAAATATTCAAGAATTTTCCCGATACGTTTGTTAGTTTTCCCAATTTTTGAAGAAAATTAAATGGGCTTTGATCAGTAATATAGAGCACAATTTTAAAAATAGAATTATGCACTCTTGTTTTTAGAAAGGTATTGTAAGGGCGGAGGTAATAAAGCTCGGGTTTAGGAAAATTTTGAAAATTACGTGATTACGTCTCGCAGAGCAAGCACGCTTGGTTAAGAAAATTGCCCACGGACAGGTTTTCAAATATTTTTCATTATTATGAGATGGTCGTGAAAGAAAATCGATTTTCCTATATTTTGATACTAATTATCGGTCAAATTAATTAATTTTAATAGCTGTAAATAACAGGTGAAAATGGGATTCCAAATTTTCCAATTAATCACGTAATTTTCAAAATTGTGTCGTTTCTCCAACGATTACTCAAAAACGGCTTAACCGATTGCGTTCAAATTTGGCCAGCATCAACTATTCCGTGGACTTTCGAGTTGATTAGTTTTTGGTGCCAATCGGACCACGGAGGTGGACGGGGGAGGGGGTTGATTGAAAAAAATGTAAGATAACGTATTAATTTGATATCACCAATCGAAAGGGCATGTGCTTTTATGTCAGAAATAATACCCATCATGTGCGATATTTTTCAATCTGGCGACTTATAATGATTAAATTAATTAGATGGACAGTGATTCTTTACTAATCAAGTATGTACGCAAGACAAAAGAATAAGACATTAATATATCAAATATAAATCAGGATTTACGGCCGTTGTCTAGCAACAAGACTGTTTCGTGAAAGATCGAGTAGTTGTAAATAATTGCGTTGTTTTTTTTTAAATTTCGGTGCTGATTTTGACATCTTTGGTTTTGTTAAAAGCTTTACTGGAATATTTGTTTAATCTTTTGTTGTGAATTTATTGTAATGGATAACATAATGAGTAATAATACTTTTACTATCCATAGAGGCAGTAAGTAAACTAAAGTTTTCCATTTGTTAAGAATAAAATAACAAAATAGTAAAAATGATTATTTCCATAATTGAAAAGAAAAAAAATAAAGTTATTCTGGCGAGAATTGAACCCCTTAGCAAACAGATGTCAGGCGAGAGCGCAACCACTGTGCTTTTCGCAGAAATTTGACAATTTTCTCTTGATCGTAGAAAATTTTTTTTCTAATTAATGATTAACTACTGGGACTGATCAGTCGGGGAAGTTGCTAGGCCGGGTCTTCGATTCGGCCCCTTTTCCAACTCGTTAGCCAATTATAAAGGAAAATGTACAAAAAAACATGGTCCAACAGTTTTCTTTATCATTCCGAATTTTATCAGATTTTTCTTTAATAGAAAGCTTCAGGACATGCACCTTGAAATGCTCTATCCAACGCACGTATTAATTTCACAATATCTAAAAAAATAAGCGAAATATCGTTGTTTGAAAATTGATAAATTTCGCACGCTGAATCGATCTCATAGTACAACATACCCTTAAGGCTATTTGTAAGCGGGTCTCGTTTTATTATCTGAAAAAGTGACCATTTTTAATCATCGATTTCTCGGTTATTTTCAGAGATATTCAAAGGCTATTAACAGCATTGAATTGGGAATTTCACCATGCATCCGACTGATTTTTCATTTTGGAAAATTTTCACAAAATTCTAAAGTGCAGAGGAAAAAGTCGGAGCATGTCAAAAAAATTCAATACAACGTATTACCTACAATTTAAAGATAAAAAATCGTACAACAGCTTATTTGAAAGCTTATTCATTAATCGCCCAGCAGGTTTCAATAACAATTTCACTCAAGCTTCTGGGTGATATTCTTGTTAAAAATTTGAGATCCTCATAACTTTGACCTGAAGCTAGGAATCGTAAAGCTGCAGATAGTCTTTCATTGGGAGAAATAGCGTCTCGCATCAAAGTATCTTGCTTAGCTAGCATCGGTTTCACAATTTCCAATAAATAATCATAACTCTTATTGTACATCCGAAGGAAATTTTTAAAATCATCAGGAGTCGAACTCTGAAGTTCCTTCAATAAATTTATATGATTAAATTTATTGGGTCTATTTTTCAACCATTCTTTATTTTCGTTTCTGAAAAAATTGCATTTGAAGTGGCACGTCAAAAAAATTCAATACAACGCTTAATTTTTTAATTTTTAAGCTAGAATGTCGTACAGCAGCTTATTCATGTGCGAAAGGCATATGGAGTCCCAAAAATCAAATTTTTGAAAATCAAAAAAGTTATTGAACAAAAATTAAAAAATTTTTTCCAACTTTTTCATTTTCTCTCAATAGTTTTTTGGATTTTCAAAAATTGGATATTTGGGGTTCCATATGCCATTCGACCATGAATAAGTTTTCAAATAAGCTGCTGTACGATCTTTTAGCTTTAAAATTAAAAGATAATGCATTGTATTGAATTTTTTTGACATGTCACTTTAAATGCAATATTTTCAGAAAAAAAAATGGAAATTTGAAGCCTGTCCCCCAATGCAGTTGATTTTTGTCTATTTATTTATACAATTTTTATTAAATTATTTTCACTTTACAAGAAGTTATGTGACCCAACTTAACACTACTTTTTAGGACAAAAATCATGCTATTTTCCGGATATTTGGAAAATTTAATCTGTTTTTGTATGAAAAATCGGCTGTCCCCCTATGAAGAATAAAATTTGTGATCGATTGAGGTATTTTTAAGGTCCATATCTCATGATATCTCTACCCGTGTACAAATGACACGACCCAACAGTTCGCTTATGGAATCTCCATGTAATTGTAGGATATCAAAATCAAGCTCGCGAATCCCCTTAAATTTTGTCTATTTCAGATAACTTTCAAAGGCATTATCCTGTTTTTGATTCGTGGTGCCTATTTTCCTATCTAATTATTTCTAAATTGGTGCGCCATATCATCTTATAGTTCATTGGTCAGGATTGTAGTGATTGATCGCCAGCTAGACTATGGAGTGTAGAGGTAAAGAGGATCATCTACATACAGGGTGTTTGATCTAAGTATGGTTGATTCTATGAAACTCGTATTAGTCGACGAGCGATTCGACAAATATTTCAAGGATTTGTAGGAGGGTCCTTAGAGAACATTTCAGCATAATTAGAACCTCGTAGTTCATTTGCAAGTTGGTTCAAAAACGCTCGTTTCTGACGATTTAGTGATTTTCAAAAACAAACTAAACACGCAAAACGACTTAGAATGACTCGGAGACCTTCTCGACATTGATTTTTTCGTTTTTCTTCATTGTATTGCAGAGAAAAACGAAAAAAATCAATTTTGGGAGGATTCTAGAGTCATTCTAAGTCGTTTTGCGTGTTTGGTCCGTTTTTGAAAATTGCGACATTGTCCAAAACGATCGTTTTTAACCAACTTCTAAATGAGCTACGAGGCTCTAATTTTGTTAAAATGTTCCCTATGGGCCCTTGTACAAATTCTTAAAATATTTTTCAAATCGCTCGTCGACTAATAGGAGTTTCATAGAATCAACCATACTTAGATCAAACATCCTGTATATAAAAATTGTCCAAGAATTTGTAAACAATTAAGATGGCGCTACTGTTGCAAATTGACTCAATGTGAATAATGCTATAATAGTTTTTAGAGTAAGACAGAATGAGACGGAGAAAGGTCGATGGATAGATGTATTCATATTTAATAAATTTGCAACAGTAGCGCCATCTTAATTGTACACAAATTTTTGGACAATTTTTAGAAATAAAACGTATGAAGATGATCCTCCTTACCCCTCTACACTCCATAAGCTACACGCTATCATTGATTTGGGATTTCCTAGAGGCAAATTCAAAGTTCACGATGGTTGTCGTTACAGGTCCATCGAAGTGTATGAAATAAGGATTTTATAAACAACCATAATAGCGTTAGCGCAGCTAGAAGGTAGGTGTCGTGGGTGGAGTGTAGAGATAAGGTTGACTAGCTCATATGGATCCTCTCTCAAAAGTCTACTTTACATTATCCTATTTTACATGCGCTTTCCACAATCTTGATTTTAGCAGTTACTGAATATCCGGCTGTGAAAATGCCTCTTATCAGTTGATCCGTGATCAACTTTAGCTGCATGTGCAGCCTTGAGCAGAACAAAAAAACCAAGGGCCGGATGGCATGACTTGCATAAGGCGATAATGTTACGAACGTGATGTGATTCTCTTGGCAGTAGAGGATGGCTGCTATAGAACAGTGTGAGGAATGATTGTCTGCTGTAAGCAAGACCGAATATTCAGCTGAGGCTTTTGTATGCTGGACAAAATATTATAACCAATCTAGAAATAAATCGGTATTCAAAAATCTCGTTTCAACAACTTCATTATTTTCCTTGGAAAGATTAATACAGGAGGTACGTAAATTCCCATAGCACTCATGCACAATGATTTCAGCACTAGAAATATTACAAACAGTTCTTATGCCTTTTGGGAATAATATTTTTGGTGGTCTGTTCGGAACGGTTGATAGATCCATCTTACCTATATTAAATTTTCTATCAGCCGGAAATAAAGTTTGAATACAGCAGGACTTTAGATTATCAATAAATCGAGTAACTTGGAGCAAATTGAATCCGATTAATTTTGGCGTACTCAAACGCAATCTTCATAAAATGTTTTCTACTGCTAGGTCACAAAATCTGGCGTCCAAATCTCGGCAGTGCTGAGCCAGTTCTCGTTACATTTCTTTCACCAAGGTCTTCTTGTAAAAGTGTTAATTAACCCATCATCTCTAGACAAATTAGCAATTACTACGAAACTTTTAAATTAGAAACTACTTACAGCTTTCAGTCTTTTCCTCAATGTACAGTGGCGATTAAAAAAAAAGAGACTGAGACTGAACCAAAACGAACGTTTTTTTTTGAGCAACTACTGAGCTACGAGGTTCTAATTTTGCTAAAATGTTCTCTAGTGACCTTCATACAAATCTTTGAAATATTTTTCGAATCACTCACCATATATAATGAGAGTTGCCACAAGAACTTTACGTTTCAGGTGAATCACCCGGTATGTTATAATAATGCAAACATTGAATTTTTATCTTAATTGAATGTAGGAGTACACTTATTAATAAATTATTTTCAATTTTTTAATTTATATTCAATTAAATTGTTGAATACTAACGATAAGAAACATAACAAATCTTAAATGTTATCTATATTATCATTATTATTATTATTAATAATGTTGCCGTTTTTTATACACACTTCAAGTATAGCAGAAGATAGTGAGTACATAATACTTAAGTATAAAAATAATTTATCATTAACAATAATAATTATTAACATTATTAAGGATGTAAAGAGTATGGTAAAATTGTATTTTCACAAGAAATAAGTCCAACATTATCGAAACATACAAAAACAAATCAAATATCAAATTGTGCAATTGAAACAATCCCATTAATTGTTGGAGGTAAGAAATGTAAACCAAAAGAATTCCCACATATGGCCAGTATTGGTTTTGGATCATCACCGACAACAGATCAATTAAGTTGGCAATGTGGGGGTTCCTTAATTAGTGACGTATTTATTCTAACTGCTGCTCATTGTTTAAACAGTAGAGATAAGTATGTAAGTGATAATGGCAACAGGGGCGGACTGGCCGGGTAAATTCATAAAACCAAGGCCTAATTTCTGTGTATAATATGTGTAAATAAATGCATCTTACATCGTATTCAATTGTTGAAATAATGGCCGGTTTGATGTAGGTGCAGATTGTGCAACTGTAAATTCGAATTTTTTACATCTGAGGACATTTTTTCTGTTAAACCACCAGTGTTTTAACTTCCCGCTAAGAAAATTGAAAATTTTCAAAATTTCGGGAAATTATTGGTTTAACCCCAATTTTAGAAAACTGATTGTCGAAAAATTTCGAAAAAAGTGTTTTTTAAGCATAATCTCAAAATTACTCAACCAATCAAATTTATACTCCTTACAATATTTTTGGAAAATATTGGATAGAAACATTACAGAATCATCTTTCTCTCCTTTCCGCAGTCATTTTCTTACATGTGTTAGAAAGAGGTCGAGCAAATTAAGGGGGGGCATTGTTCAACCTCCTAATACTCATTTAACTCCATTGAACAGATGGAGAAAAATGTCTACTGTTTCTCTTTAAGTTAAGTTGATGAGAAAAGGATAGCGAGTGGAAACATTGCCAGTTTCCATAATTTAGACAAGACAAATAAATAGTAATACATGAGATGGAATGATGAAAGCTGGGGATAGATATACATCTTGCTATGTTTCTATTTAATTCCGCTGAACTGTATATCACTCGCTTATTTTCTCTTCTCCCATTTTCTCTCTCTCTCTCTCTCTCTCTCTCGCTCATCTTTTTATTTTCTTTATTCTTTGCCTGTTGTGTTTCTATTTTTCTCTCACCTATTTTCCTTTGTTTCCTGTCTTTCTTTCTTTTATCTATACTGTTTTCCTCTTCGATACTTTCTTTCTTTTTTTTACTCTCTTCCTTTTATCTTTATGTCTTCTATTCTTTATTTTTGTGCAGGCTTTGTTACTTTCTTTTTTCCTGTCTTTCTTCCTTGTTCTTATTTTTTTTTATACTTGTGTTTTCAAGCTCTTTATTCTATCCTCTCTGTTTTATTTCCTTATTTCTAGTGTTCTTTTTCTTGTTTTTTCCCTCTTCGTTCCGCCTGTCTTTCTTTTTTCTCTCTCGTCTTTCTTTCTTTTCTGCATTTCTTTCCTTCTACTTTCTTTCAGCCCTCCTGTTTTCTCTGTTTCTTTGTTTCCTGCTCTCTCTCTCTCTCCCCTTTTCTCTTTATCTCTCCCTTCCTCTCACTACCAGCTTTTTCTTTTCTTTTCTACATTTTTTTTGTGTACCTTTTCTTTCTATTCTACTACTTCTGTTGCTTATTTTGCTGTTTTTCTCTTGTTTTTCATACTTCGTTTCCTTTCCGTCTTTTTTTCTTTTCCTTGTCTCGTTCTGTTTTTTTTCTATACTTGTCTCCTTTTCCTCAACCTTTGTTGCTTTGTATCTTTACCTTCTGCATTTATTTCCATTTTTGGTGTCTTCCTTTCTTTCTCTCCCCCGTTTTCCGTCTGTTTTTTATGTTCTGTCTTTTTTGTTTCTTCCTATCCTGTTTTCCCTTCTATCTTTCTATTTTTCCTTTCTGTATTTTGTTCTATCTTCCTTTTTAGTTCATTCTTGTTTTTCTTTTTTCGTTATCTTTTCGTTCTTCTCTGCCTTTCTTTTTCTTTCGCGCACAAGCACTGGAGAATTTCATCACCCTAGGTTTTACCCAAATTTTAATTTCTTTCATTCCTACCTTTCTTCTTCTTTGTTATCTTGTTCCTTTTCCTCATGATCCCACTCTTGCTTTGTTTCTTGCTTTTCTTTCTCTCTATATTCATCTCTCTTTCTCGCTGTCTCTCCTCATCTTCTTTCTATTATGTTTTTCCACTTCCGTTTTTGTTTTTTCTGCTCTTACTGTCTTTTGTTTCCTGCTTCCTACTTCTTCAATTTCCCTCTTCATTTTCTCTACAGTCTTTTTTTATTTGAATCTTTATATCTTGCTTTAATTCTGCTTTTTCCTATCTTTCTGTCTTTCCCTCTCCTGTTTTTCGTTCTATTGTTCTGTGTCGTCTAGTTTTCTTTCATTCTATTTTGTTTCTCGCTTCTGTCTTTCCTCTTGACAGTGTACTACGCATGCGTCTGTTTAGTACCTCACTGATTTAAGTCAGATAATGCCGCATTTAATCGTATTTTGAGCAGAATTTTTGCATTCCTGTTTAAGTCTTGAGACACTTTTTTTCTAAGCTATCAGTTTTCAGCCAATCTTGCTCTTAAGTAATGAAAGAGAAGCAATGTAGGCAAATTTAATCTCAATATTTAGCTTGTATTAGATTTTAATATATTTTCGTTATAAGTCATCATTTCCTAATATACTTTAATTTAGATTGTAGAAAAATTATAAAGCACTAACTTTTAGCGATTTTTTTTAATGAATTGTAAAGAAAACATCTTAAGTTGTATCTTAAGATTACTAAGCACTTTCCTATTAAACCACAATTTCAAAAAATTCTTTCATTGAATCGTCAAAATAAATAATTTAGTCAATTTTAATAGATTTTTGAGCTGAACTATAGTCACTTTTAGCCAATGTTCCAAATAATTTTCTTCCTAAATCATAAATCTTAATTGAATTTTATTCTTAGAGTTAAATATTCAAAATTAGACTGTGGTATTATATAATTAAACGAATACGATTTGAAAAATTTTTGCTGGATTTTTAACTAATTTTTTTTATACTATAAAACGCTTTTTGTAAGTCATATTTTTCATGAATTATCCTATTGAATCATTAAAAAGGGCGATGTATTCGTCTCTATATCATCAATTTTATTTGAATTTTGATCACATGGACTTAAAATCTCCAAATTAGTCACGTTTAGCCTGACTTTATAGAAAAATTTTAACCTTTAGTGTTTCTATTTTTAGCTTTAATTCTAGATCTTATAGAATTTTCTCACTACCGGCAAGTTCGCCCCTGGATAATAGGCTATAATATTTAATATGGTGATGATGATTTCTTTATATGTCAACAGTGGACCCGCACAAAAAGTTCAACTTGGTGCAATTAATCTTTTAGACACAAATCAATGGATACAAGAACGTATAATTGCAGAAAAAATTCAACATCTTTTATATAATTCTAGAACCAAAGAGAATGATATTGCTTTATTCAGAATGGAGAGACCGATAAAATTTTCACCATACATTCGAACAGCTTGTCTAAATACAAAGAAACTAACACCGAATAGAAAATTGATTGCAATCGGTTTTGGTAAATTAACATATGGTAATTCAATATAAATTCTTGTATTATTTTCGACATACAAATAAGAACAAAAAATATGACAATTCTTGTTGGATTATTCTCTTACAGATTCGAGTAAAGCTAGTGACGATTTGATGAAGGTACAAATAACTTTGTACAAGCATAATCGATGTAATTTTACAACACCTGATAAGATGTTGTGTGTTGGTGAAATGAATGGTGGTCGAGATACATGTCAAGGTGATTCTGGTGGTCCATTACAAATGATATTGGATGATCCATATTGTATGTATGCTATTGCTGGTGTTACATCCTTTGGTAGATTTTGTGGTTTTCCAAATTCACCGGCTGCTTATACTAACGTCGAATTCTATTTAAAATGGATTGAGAGGATAGTATGGGGGACAAATTAGACATGATAATATATGTAACTACAGGTAGGTAAAAATGATAAGGTGGCATTTTTAAAAATAGGACCACAGCATAGTTTGTTTTGATGTAAAGAATTTAAATAATAAGTATACAGTCAGAATACATAGGGTCGATAAAAAGTTGAAAACCTTTCTATTAATTTATTCAATAAATCAAAAAACTGTTCATTCATATTTGAAAAATTTCTAATTAATTAAATTAAATTTAAATGAAATTCAACATTGATAAAAAATCAAGATCATCAAAGTTTAAATCCCATAAAATTATATTACAAGTTTTGGAAATCATATATTTCGGGATCATTCGGATCATCAAAAAAACATTATTAAAATATCAGATAATTATTTAAAAAACTATTATTAAAATAAAGCAAAAATTTAATAAGAGCAAAATGTTGAAGAAACTTTCGAAAGAAGGTTATGAATTAATTTTTAAATTCGGAAAAAGTTTGAAACTGAATTTGAAAATTTGTATTTTATTATTTTTAGCGAATTTTTTTAAAAAAAATTAGCTTATGACGAGATCCTCACTTTTGAATTTCCGAAAAATTTTTGCACAGAAGTTGGTTTTGGGACCTCAGGAACCCAAATCCACCGTTCGTTAAAAATTTTATATATATATATATATATATATATATATATATATATATATATATATATATATATATATATATCCACGATAACTGCCGTAAAAATAGTCCAATCTTAATGAAACTTGGTACAAAAATCGATCTTTGGGATAGCTTGGATGAGTTCGTTGGCCAGACTGGTAGGGCCAACACTTTTGGAATAAGAGCTGAAGGAATGTTAAAAAAAATCGTTTTCAATATTACATTTGCTTAGATTTTGATGAAAATTAAAATAACAGTAGAGCCGACCATTCTCTATGATCCAGAAAAAAAATCATCAAAATCGGTTCATTGGATCGCAAGAAAAATGCAAAAATCTTTTTTTTGAGTATAAGCAGTAAAATCATGTATCTCAGATGGCTATGTGTTCTGACAATTGATATTAGAAAAAAAATTGAGAATCGCAGAGGGCAACTAATTTTGACAGTTAATAGTAGACGCAAAGCCTGCTAGAGAATTTCGCTTGAAAAAATCAAGCAGGCCTTGATTAGACGTATTAGACAAACAACAAACTTCAAACGAATGAAATTTTATTAGTGTTTCTTATTGTTTGTGGATTAAAAGTATTTTTCAATAAAAATTAGAAATATTAAAATAACATCGGGAAATGAATTTATTAGTTGATTCAATGTTATTAAAATATATTAATTGTCAGTATCATAAGAATGTTTTGCATTTAATATTTCAGCATGTAGATACATAAAAAAAATTCGCTATATAAGGTACTTGCTGCCTTTGGAGATCATTTTTAAAATTGCGACATTGTCCAAAACGATCGTTTTTTAACCAACTTTAAAATGAGCTATGAGGTTCTAATTTTGCTAAAATGTTCCGTAAGGACCCTTCTACAAATCCTCAAAATATTTTTCGAATTGCTCTTCGATTAATAGAGGTTTCCTAGCACTCACCATACTTAGACCAAACACCCTGTGTGAATGTATGTGCTTTTTGTCAATTTAAACAGAATTCAATTGTCTTTAAGAGTTTAGCTGTAATAAATGTTTCTTTTAGGTAGTTTTTGACCTGGAATATTTTGATTATTTTTAAATGGAACAGCATATATCTTTTTACAATTTTGGATAGAGAAAAAAATTCTGCATCTAACTGTATTATCATTCCCTATACCTATCCTTGATAATTTTTAAGTTATTCAAAATATTCAGTTTCGTCCAATTTTCTCCGCTGAAAGAAAATGTAAAGCATAGAAAAACAACTTTCAATTCAATTGTCACAATTAACATGAAATTAATTAATTAATTAATTTTACACTATTTCAATGAAGAAAAATTGAGGAAATTGATAATTAATTGAATCAAATTTATGGCATTTACTTTTTGTGCATATAGAATGTCCTAAAATTGTAGAAAAAAACATGTTGAATATTCAATATTAACGTCATTTGTGATATTTTGTCATTTTGCTAAGCCTTCTATGTATTTCATGGTAGTTGAATTAGCTTGGCATATGCGACTAGACGTATTATATTTTCTTTCGAAGGAGGTGATTGTACGACATCGAAAATTTTGAATAACTGAAAAATTATCAAAAATAGGTATAGGAAATGTTAATACTGTTCTATGTAGATTATTTTTGTCTATCTAACCATGTAAAAAGAAATATAGTGTTCTATTTAAAATAAGTAAGATATTACAGTTTGAAAATTGCTTGAAAGAGAAATTTATTTCAGCCAAACGCTGAAAGATAATTGACTTCTGTTTGAATTGATCAAAAGTACATTATTTGATATACTTAAATTCCAAGTTTCAATTTTTTAAATTGTATGGCTTGAAAAATACGATTTTTTCAATCAAACACTGTAAATTTTAAAATTGCAATAAAAGTTAAAATATCTGAAAAACCTTCGGTGCTAGACCATGGGTTATTTTATCAAAGTCCTCTTCGATTTAATAAAAAAAAAAACGCAATAAGAAATGTACCATTCTATTTAAAATAAGAGAGTCGGGTGCACTACCTCATATAATGGGGGTTGATAGGACAATAAAAATATTTTCCAAGGGTACTTCAGATGGAGAAACGGCTATATACTAAATTTCAGGAACATCCATCAATTAGAACTTCTTATACTTTTAATGTTCCATAGCTAGGACACACCCTGTATTGAACATAGTATTTTTGTTACAGTTGTTGGTGTTGGAAGTGTAGAATTGTAATTTCTTATTAAATTTCAGGTTCTACAATATATATATAGTATTGCCACAGAGAAAAGCATCACCAAAATGGAAAGAATTCTTTGTATTTTCTTATTATGTATATTCATCTATTAACAATAATAACAATACTATTATCTAGTATTGTATTATCAATAACAACAAAAACATCGATATTTTATTCTATATTGCCATGACGAGTGGCCAAGGCTTGGTCCATGGCTTGCCCAATAGTTCCTTACAACTAGGGAAGTTACGTTTTTAAATAAGTTTATTGATAATCTTGGTTAGATAGGAATTCTTCTTTAACTGCAAATGATGCTGCCTTTAGGTATAACAACAAAATAGTACCAGTGCATTGGAAATAAGAATATGAGAGAAAAAGAAAAATACATATGTTAATTTAACACATTATCTATAAGCTATTACAATCATCATTTTAATTATTTGGTGAGAATTAAATAGTTAATTGATTAAGAAAATCCCTTATAATTCTTATTAATAAAGATCTCTTAATCTGCAAGATAAAAATTGGTAATAATATGCCATAAAACTAAATAACAATGAAACCAAAAACACCCACAATCTTAATACTAGTAATAATATTTCATTCTATGACAACAGTGCGGTATGTTTGTTTTTGATGATCTATACTGCAATCGAAAGTCGGCTTTTATCGCAGTAAGTGCGGGAAAAAATTCAACTTTCAGTACTCAGTGTGGTAAAGTTACTTTCCGCGCTCACAGTTTAACCATCTATAATGTTTACCAAGGCCTGTTTAATTTTTCAGCTTAAAGCCTGTGCTTTTTTTTAAAATCCTATAACAAGCAAAGTTTTGAGAAAATGCCAATTATGGCCGCATTGGCGCTAGTTACCACCGCAAGAAAAGAAATAGCTAGTATTTCCATCTTTATAGTTTACTGACATAGTTAACGACAATTTAACCACACAGTATGAGTGAGATAGAGATGGAAATATTTGTTATTTCTTTTCTTGTGGTGGTAACTAGCGCCAATGCGGCCAAAATTGTCACTTTTTTAAATGCAGCGTTGAGCTGAAAAATCAAGCAGGCCTCGATGTTTACATTGACAACTTTGAAAAAAATCCAAACTTGCAACTGACCGAGACGTCAAACACACAGCAATTAAAACTATGATGTTTGATTAGAATCTCGATTGGTTTTCTTAGATTTATTTTTTATCATCCCAAAAATTAATTCTAAAATAAAAGCAATCATAGCAGCGAATAGGCCACAGATCCATAGAATAAAAACACCAGAAAGGTCAAAAATTTCTAAAACAACAACACTTTCATATTTCTTAAAAGCACATTTACGTTCATTAATTAATGATATAGTTTTCATATAGTGTTGTACAAGACCTTTCTCAACAATATTTCTTATATGATAATCAATAAGATCGTTTAAATGGCCACGTTTAAGATATAAGAACGCTGCACAAGATTGAGGCAACTATTAAAAACAATAACATGAGAATGTATTAATAAATCTGATTTTATAAGAATTAATTTTATTCACTTACCAATTGTAGTAAATCTACTTGTTCCAAATTCTTTATCAATCCTACCTGTTCAGTCGATATAGGAATAGAAACATCAGGTTTTTCACAATATTCTTGTATTAATTTGCCTGTACTTATTACTTTAATTGGTATTATAATATATTTTTCAGCATCTGATAAATGTTTCTTCTTATGATTATCAAATTTTTTTAAATTGTTTACAGAATCTTTAAAATATACTTTCATACGTATATTAGAATTAACTAATTCTTCTAATGAATGTATTTTAGGTTCTAATGTTGGTTTTGTAAAGACAGTATTTAATCCAGTTAGATATATTGTTGATATTTCCATCATAAAAATCAATAATAATAATAAATAAATACGTAAAAACCATTCTTTTGGGAGTGTATTTAATGGTCGTTGTAAAAATAATTGATACACATGAAATATAGAATGAAATATCGATGTTTTTGTTGATATTGATAATACAATACTAGATAATAGAATTGTTATTATTGTTAATAGATGAAGATCATAAGAAAATACAAAGAATTCTTTCCATTTTGGTGATGGTTTTCTCTGTGGCAATACTATATATATATATTGTAGAATCTGAAATTTAATAAGAAATTACAATTCTACACTTTTAACAACCGTAACAAAAATTATTATATTCAATATGTATATCGTATGGTTCGTTTGGAATAGACACATAGGAGAAATATTGGTCCCGCCCATCTATACTACTTACATATTAGTTAGAAAGAGACAGAGAGAATGTAGGTGGTCTAGAAATTAAAAATTCTCACGGATATTACCACCCACCCTTAGTCCTTTGACCAAACAAAGCGATTTCTATTGTACGAAAGAAACTTGAAAACTTTCTATTTTAAAAGATAACAATAACCAGATGTGTTTTGTGGATTTGTTATCTCTGTGTGTTATTCATCAAACCTGTGATTTGACAAAAAATTATAAAAAAAGAAATTAAACGATCTAGTTTTCTATTTTGCGTCAATAATAACGCTATTCTTAAACTTACCAGTGTATTGAAATGAGTTCATTTCGATACACTGTATAAAAATGGAAAATGTAGTAAATTTTTTACCTCAATGTTGGTAACGTTTTCATTGTTTTTTTTTGGGAAACTGTCAAAAATCATAAAAACAAAATACATAGTAATTTTGGTAGCATATGCAACTACTAATACATGAATAAAAACCAAACGTTACAATACCAAGTTTTTTGTACTGATCTTTGGATTTATCGGGCAGCAAATGGCTTCCTACATTTTCAGCAATTTCCCTTATTTCAGGTGGAGTTCATGAAAATTCTTCACTCGTTGTTAAAAAAGCAATATGGCAAAAAAAAAACAATTGAAAACTTTCCCGATTGAATGTTCAATTGTTATATCAGTAACACCAACTTCCACCAATTTCCCTAAATTTCAAAACTCGCAAAAATTTTGGGTAACAAGGGCACAAAATAGGCAAAATAGAAAAAATAGTATAAAAAAACTCCTATCAGAAGTCGTATATTTGACTCGTCCAATAATTGTCGACTTCTAACACTTGTTTTTTAATATACTATTAATTTACGTTAATTTAGGACTTCCATATAAACTTTCATCCTTTATTAAACCCATGCGAAAAAAGTCTGTCTAATCTCGTCTATCCATACAAATTTTGGACCCCAGTTTCATTCCCTTAGAGGGTGAATTTTGAAAAATCCTTTATTAGCGGATGCCTACGTCTTGATAACTATGTGCATACCAAAAAAACTATTTTTTCTTGTTTATCCATACAAACTTTGGACACCCAATTCATCCCCTTAGAGGGGGAATTTTGCAAAATCCTTCCTTAGTGGATAAATATATCCCAATAACCATCTGCATGCCAAAAAAGTCTATCTAACCTCGTTTATCCATACAATATTTGGACCCCAGTTTCATTCCCTTAGAGGGTGAATTTTGGAAAGTCCTTTCTCAGCGGATACTTACGTCTTTATAACTTTTCACGCAACGTCTGTATTCGATAGTAGTTGGAGAGGGTAAAGTAATCTCGAGGCGCGTGATTTGAACTTGGTAATAAGTAATAATATAAAACACCACGTCTTGGCATTTGAATGATCGGCCTAAGCTTGAGCCATCATCGAAAAGCCGAGTCTGGGCTACACAATACTGAACCAAGGTTGGTAAAACATTGAAAAACCGAGGCTGGGCTACCCAATACTGAACCAAGCTTAGTAAACATTGTCTTGGGCAAATCTTGAATAGCTGAGGCTGGACTACACAGAACAGAGCCAATCTATTAAAAGACGTCTTGAAGACATACACATAAGAACTGTAAATTAAGAACTCTTTAAGAAGTCTTATTTAAGACATCAGATTTATGACGTCTATAAGTCTTCTTGATTTCGACTCTTTAATGACATCAAATTTAAGAATTCTTCAACAAGTCTTGTTTAAGACATAAGATTTATGACACCTAACGAGCTCCTTGAGATTTCTTAAAAAGGAACTCTTCGTAAATTCTTTTTTCTGAGTTCGTAAATAAGAATTCTTTGGGAGCTGCACTAAAGTGTATTGCAAGTTGAAGCATTTACTCAGTAGATGGCTTTGTACCGTGGCCCCTACCATAAAAAAATAAGACGTCATAAGGAACTCTTATTTAAGACTTCTTAAGAATGAGTCCTTTTTGACGTCATTTTTATCATTCCAACAAGAGGTCTTAAAAAATTCTTTATATATGTATTAAATCTCAAAGTCTTAATTCCAAAAAATTAAATGATGTTTATTTTAATTTGTTACAGCTGTTTCGAAATTAAATTTCATCTTCAGACATGTATAAATATTTTTAAATTGATAAATGCATACTTAGATATACTGTACGGGGACCTAGCACTAGAAACATTGGAGAAACTTTGGCCACGCCTATTAAAACTACTTACAAATTAGTTAGAAAGAGACAGAGAAGGCGTAGGTGGTCTAGAAATTAAAAATGATGGCGGATTTTACCACCCATCCTTAGTCCTTTGACCAAACACAGCAGTTTCTTTTGTACGAAAGAACCTTGAAAACTTTCTATTTTAAAAGATAACAATAACCAGATCTGGTTTGTGGATTTGGTATTTCTGTCTGTTATTTATGAAACATGTGATTTTGACAAAGATGGGATATGGGCGGGACCAATGTTTGTTCCATGTCTCTATTGAAATGGAATTTACCTGTATATATAAAGTATAAATTTCAAAATGTGCGTACTATGATATATGTACCATATGTATATAAATTTCAAATTGATTAAGAAGAATATTCAAAGAAATAAAAAAAAAATAAAGAACCACCATAATAATAAGTGAATAATTAAATTGTAATTGAGAAAATATTTAACAATTTCTGTGTATGTATGGTAGTTTTTCTTACAAAATTATTAAATTATATAATTTTTGAAAGAAAGAAAGAAAGGTAACTAAAAATCTGATTTTAAATTTAAAAGATTAACTCTTAATTTATGAAAAAATTGAAATTGAAAATGTTTCATTTCATTTAGTATTGAATTAGGTTTTTTATTATTATATAAATGAATATAGAATTTTTCAATATAATCTATATCAACAAAATTGTATGATTTATAAAGAATGAAAATATCTGTATAATTATCATTGTTATTAATTATTTGGTCTGCAAAATTAGATTTGTCTAATGTAATTTTCCTAACATGATTTAAATGTTCTGATTTTCTTATTATAAATTGTCTAGTAGTTTTTCCAATGTAAAATGAACCACAATTACAAATTAATGAATAAATACCACTTTGGTTCATTAGAGGGAAAATATCTTTATTATTTGTTAAATTATTTAAATTATTAATAGGAGAATTAAAAACAATTTTAACTTCAAATTGTTTTAAGAATTTTTTAATTTTAAGAGATATAAGACCTAAATAAGGGATTGAGAAAGTATTTTTAAATTGAAATGGTACTTTTTTTAAAGAAGTAACAGATTTTATATTGTGTTTAGTTTGAAATTTATAAAATAATTTATTTAATATGTGAAAAGGAAAGTTTTTTTTTAATGCTATAGATTTAATGTTATTATATTCTATTATAAAGTCATTTTTTTTTACATGGGTACTGAAGAAAGTCTACGTAATAAACTGTTTAATGCTGAAATTTTGTGGTTAAGTGGATGAAAAGAATCAAATGGTATTACAGTTGAAGTAGTAGTGGATTTACGAAATATTGAAAATTCAAGTTTATTATTTTTATCAATTTTAATTAGTAGGTCTAAAAATGAGATTGTATTTCCACCTATCTCCAATGTAAATTTGATATTTTTATGTAGTGAATTAATGAAATTAAGAAAATTAGATAAATCATTCTCATCACCAATAAAAATACAATAAATGTCATCAACATATCTTTAAAAAAATATAATATGATTTTTAAATAAAAATTCATAAACCTTTAATTCCAATTAGACCAATAGTAAGTTATATCAACACCCCTTGTTCAAAATTAGCACATTTACTTAATAATATTCTTAAAAAATCATTTAAGCTTCATAACAATTTTTATTTAAAAATCAGAGAATATTGCAACAAAATTAGAACCTCGTAGCTCATTTGGAAGTTGGTCGAAAAACGCTCGTTTCTGACGATATAGCAAAATATTCAAAATCGAAAGAAACACGTAACTCGACGTAGAATGACTCTAGGATTCTTCCACAATTGATTTTTTTCGTTTTTCTCAATTTTATTCTGGAACAGGTGGAAATATTTTGTATTTTCTCTAAAATACAATGGACAAAAATGAAAAAAAAAAACAATGTTGGGAAGATCTCTGAGTCATTCTCCAGTCCAAAACGATCATTTTTTGACGAACTTAGAAATAAGCTACGTGGTTCTAATATTGTTAAAATGTTCTGTGGGATCCACCCTACAATAAATACACAATGTATTATTCGAATCGCCCACCAACTAGTAGGAGTTTCGTTCAAATTGTCCATATTTAGAACGGACACTTGGTATTGAAGATTGAATGTGAATATATTTACCTTCGATAACACAAACTGAATGTTCAATATCCGGATGCCTGGACATTGGATGTGCGTTCAAAACTACAACTATATTATGCTCTTTCATTTTACTTTCCAATAAATCTTTAGTTATATTTGCTTGTACATTTAAATTGTTACGTCTCATATATTTAATTTTTGCATTTATACATTTACCAATATCATCCATTACTAAAACTAATATACCTGGATAATTTTTTTTTGTATGCATCTTTAATAGCAGTCGAGATTGCTTTCCAGGATACACGAATTGGACAATTATTCAATTTCTTTAGAATATGATTGTTGAAAATCATCAACAGATTTCCAAATGTCTTATTAACAATGTCATAAACTTTAATTTTCTTATTACAATTCTCATATGGATGCCATGTCAGAAATTTATAATTATTTATTAAAATAACATTATAAATATCCATTTCTTTAAATAAATAATTGAAAATATTGACCATTTCTTGATTGTTCTGTAATTCTTCAATAATTATAAAATATTTTCCATGGACATATAAATTGTTTTGATTCAATAACTTCCTAATTGATTGTTGTAATTTTTCATAATTTTTATCAATAATTACATAAAAATTACCTTTGATTGTTAAATTTCGTTCATTATCTAGTTGATTAGATAGATCTATTATTATCAGTAAAAATAATGTGCGGATGTTGATTTTCAAAAATTATTTTGTAATTTTCAAACTTTACACTAGATGTTGTATATGTGATTTGTTGATTATTGTCAATATCCATAAATAGTTCATTTATTATTGAAAGATTTGTTGAAATTTCATCAGAAGTAGAAGAGTTAAATTGTAAATTTATGGAGAATTTGAGTAATATTAAAAGTATTAACAGAATTTTCAGCTTCAGCATTCTGAAATTGCACCAATTGAATAAATTTCTATTGATAGAATGGTGTAATGTTAAATATAGGTAAGTACAAATATGTATATAAAAAATCATTTGTGTTTCTTATTAATTTTTAATAACTGTCATTGGTTATTATCTATTCATCACGGATATTGGTTTTATGATGTGTATTTAATGACTGTATTCAGGGACGGACTGGCTTTGAAGGGCGGACTGGTAAGTTATGGGGCCTGACTTGATGCCTGTATAATATGACTAATATGAGTGTAGTAGCAGCGAAACCCGGCGTTGCTCGGGTTAAAATACAACGCATATTGGGTCCAATTCTGTAACTTTCCTGTTAAATTTAAACAGAACAACATTAATAGTATAAAAAATATATGTATACATACATAAGGATCAATTTTTTAACGTACTAACGTAGAAATTGTAGATATTTATCTTAGATATTGAGATACGTATCCGGCCATTAAACATACCTAAAAAAGCTAATTAATGAATTGAAATAATTTTCGAAACATTTCTGGAACATTCTAGATCGATTTCAATAGTTTACATTCATTTAAGAATTTTCTAGATCATTCCAATTTGTTTTAGAACTTTCCAGAACGTTCCAGATCGACAATAACATTCTTACATATTTTGGAATTTCCTATAACATTACTGATTAGTATTAACAGTTTTTACACATTTTAGATCATTTTATATCATTCCAGATATATCGATTATCATAGTTTGTACCAATTTAAGAACTTTCTAGATCATTCCAGAAATTTCTAAATCTTTCTCGAACGTTTTAAATTGACTATAATCGTTTGAATTCATTTAGAAATTTTCTAGATCATTCCAAAATTCATACAGGGTATGAATGGGTCTAAGTATGATGAGTGCTAAGAAACTCCTATTAGTCGACCAACGATTCGAAAAATATTTTGAAGATTTGTAGAAGGGTCCCTAGGGAACATTTCAGCAAAATTAGAACCTCGTAGCTCATTTTAAAGTTGGTTAAAAAACGATCGTTTTGGATAATGTCGCAATTTTAAAAAACGAACAAAACACGCAGAACGACTAAAAATGACTCAGTCAGATACATTCCCAACATTGATTTTTTTCGTTTTTCTCCATTGTATTCCAGAGAAAATACGAAGTATTTCCACCTGTTCCAGAATAAAATGCGAGAAAAACGGGAAAAAAAATAAATTTTGGGAGGATTCTAAACTTATGAATTTTTCTTTTTCTCTCATATTCTTATTTCCAATACACTAGTACTATTTTGTTGTTATACCTAAAGGCAGCATCATTTGCAGTTAAAGAAGAATTCCTATCTAACCAAGATTATCAATAAACTTATTTAAAAACGTAACTTGCCTAGTTGTAAGGAACTATTGGGCAAGCCATGGACCAAGCCTTGGCCACTCGTCATGCCAATGTTTCAAGCCTTGGTGTGAGGCTTGGACAAGCCTTGGACAAGCCTTGGCTGATTATTGGATGGACAATGGTCCGAGCCTTGAATGATGGCCATGTTCCAAGCCTCGGGAAACAAAAAGTCGAGCCTTGAACCGGGGGTTAGAAAACTAAAAAAAAACCTTGGGCCGAGCAGTGAAAGATAATAAACGGAGACAGGTCCGAGGCTTGGCCCAGACAGCAAGCAAATCAGAAAGACTTCTTCACGAAGTCTTTTAAAAGACTTCTTGGAGACGTCTTACTATGACTTCCTAAAGACATTATTTTTACGAACTGCAAATTAGGAACTCTTTAAGAAGTCTTGTTTAAGACATCAGATTTATGACGCCTCTAAGTATTCTTGATTTCGACTTCTTAATGGCATCAAATTTAAGAATTCTTTAAAAAGTCTTGCTTAAGACGTAAGAATTATGCCGTTTTCAGGTACTTTTTATTTCGACTTTCTAATGGCATCAAAGTTAAGAACTCTTTAAGAAGTATCGTTTAAGACGTACAATTTATGACTTCTCTAGGTATTCTACCTAACGAGCTCCTTGAGACTTCTTAAAAAGGAACTCTTTGTGAATTCTTTTTTCTGAGTTCGTAAATAAGAATTCTTTGGGAGCTGGACTAAAGTGTATTGCAAGTTGAAACATTTACTCAGTAGATGGCCTCTATTATAAAAAGATAAGACGTCATAAAAAATTCTTATTTAAGACTTCTTAAACATGAGTTCTTTTTGACGTCATTTTTAGCGATTTTTTTTAAAAAAAATTGGCTTATGACGAGATCTTCACTTTTGAATTTCCGAAAAATGTTTGCACAAAAGTTCGTTTTGGGACCTCAGGAACCCATATCCACCGTTCGTTGAAATTTTAATATATATATATATATATATATATATATATATATATATATATATATATATATATATATATATATATATATATATATATATATACAGGGTGAGCCAAGAGGATGGAACCCTAAAAGTATAAGAAGTTCTACTAGATCGAACTTTATGAAACTTGCTATGTAGCCGTTTTGGCACCTGAGCTACCTTTAGAAAATATTCTCGTTGTTCTAGCTATCCTCCTTATATGGGGTAGTGCACCCTACTCCCTTATTTTAAATAGAATGGTATATTTTTTATTACATTTTTGAATTCCTTAATGAAATCGAAAGGGACTTTGATAACATGACCCATGGTCTAGCGCTGAAAGTTTTTCAGATATTTTAACTTTTCATGAAATTTTTAATTTTGCAGTGCTTAAATAAAAAATTCACAGCATAGAAACTATTGCAGTTAAAATGTTATAATTTACAAATCTAATAGTACAAATAACGTACTTTCTATCAAACTGTAGAACATTCAATTATCTTTCAGCGTTCGGCTGAAATGAATTTTTCTTTCAGGCAATTTTCAAGCTACAATAACTTGCTTATTTTAAATAGAACCCCATATATCTGTTTATATGGTTGGATAGAGAAAAAAATTCTGCATCGAACTGTATTAACATTTTCTATACCTATCTTTGATAATTTTTCAGTTATTCAGAATTTTCAATTTCGTCTAATTTTCTTTCCTGAAATAAAATGTAAAACATAGAAGGCTTAGCAAAACAACCTCCAATTCAATTGTCACAATTAAGATGAAATTAATTATTTAAATTTGGACTATCTCAATGAAATAAAATAACAGAAGATGATAATTAATTAAATTAATATTTATTTCATTTGCTTTTTGTGTATGTAGGATGGGCTAAAGTTGTAAAAAATACAGGTAAAATAGTCAATATTAACGTCATTTGTGGTATTTGGTCATTTTGCTAAGCCTTCTATGCATATTATTATAGTTGAATTATTTTGGCATAGGCGACTAGAAGTATTATATTTTGCTTCAAGGGAGGTGATTGAACGAAATTGAAAATTTTGAATAACTGAAAAATTATTAAAGATAGGTATAGAAAATGTTAATACAATTCGATGCAGAATTTTGTTCTCTATCCAACCATATAAAGAGAAATATGGGGTTCTATTTAAAATAAGCAAGTTATTATAGTTTGAAAATTGCCTGAAAAAAAATTCATTTCAGCTAAACGCTGAAAGATAATTGAATTCTGTTTAAATTGGCAACAAGTACACTACTTGTACTACTTAAATTCCAAGTTTCAACATTTCAGATGTTATATCTTCTAAAGTATGATTTTTTCAATCAAACACTGCAAATTTTAAAATTGCACTAAAAGCTGAAATATCTGAAAAACTTTCAGCGCTAGATCATGGGTCATGTTATCAAAGTCCCTTTCGATTTCATCAAGGAATTCAAAAATGGAATAAAAAATATACTATTCTATTTAAAATAAGAGAGTAGGGTGCACTACCCTATATAAGGGGGGTAGCTAGATCAACGAGAATATTTTCCAAAGGTAGTTCAAGTGCCATAACGGCCACATACCAAATTTCACAGAGTTTCATCTATTAGAACTCCTTATACTTTTAGGGTGCCATCCACTTGGCTCACCCTGTATATATATATATATATATATATATATATATATATATATATATATATATATACCGGGTGACAATGAAAACAGGCTACAAGCCACAACTTCTTTAGTTGTCGGTACATTTTTTCCAAATTCACAGGATTGGTTAACTGTACAATTGCGCAAATTTTTCAGTGGTAATAATATTTGAGTCACTTCCGGCTTGACCGGAAGTGGACATACATTTCTTGTTTTAAATAGCAACCTTTATATTTTTTGCTTTTGTATTATTGTACTAAAGGTAAGTTTTCCGAAAATGTATAACAAGTAGGGTTTTAAAATGGAAAACGCCTAAAAATGGCAAAACATTGTCCAAATTAGTCATCCATGATATAAGATCCAAACAACTGAACACGTGATTGTAACTATTGGATACCGTTCAGTACCTCACAATTTGTAGCCTTACTAGTTATAAATGCTTAAAAACCAATTTTGGTGGACTTATGATCAATTGACAGTTTTTGAGACTTTCCGGCATAAAGTAATCCATTTTCCTCAAGAACTAAAATTGGAACATGCTAGTTTTATTACATTATTTTCAAGCTTCATATTAGTACTTTGTATTTTCATTTTGAAATTTTGTCTCTAAATGAATAAACATGAATTATTACCGAATTTCTAAATTTTATCCTCTCCTGTGTGATTTAAAGCAAAATTGAAGAACACAGGCGGCTTTGAAGCTAGTGAATATTATTATTTAAACAGTAACCACAGAGATTGATAAATTTCTTCTGTTGTTATTATTATGAAATACTATGTAATTTGTCTTATTTAGTTGTTTTTCCGTTAAATCAGAGTTGACTAGTCTGGACAATCTCATGCTATTTTTAGGCAATTTTCTTTTTTAAACCCCTACTTGTCATACGTTCCTGGAAAGCTAATTCTTAGTACAATAAGACAAAATCAAAAAATATATAGGTCGCTATTTAAAATAAGAGATATAGGTCCACTTCCGGTCAAACCGGAAGTGACTCAAGTATAATTACCATCCCATAATCTGCGCAATTTTACCATTGAGTAACTCTGTGAATTTGGAAAAAATGTACCGATAACTAAAAAAGTTGCAGCTTGTAGCCTGTTTTCATTGTCACCCGGTATATATATATATATATATATATATACGATATATATACGATAACTGCCGTAAAAATACACCAATCTTAATGAAACTTGGTAAAAAAATCGGTCTTTGGGATAGCTTGGATGAGTTCGTTGGCCAGACTGGTAGGGCCAACACTTTTGGAATAAGAGCTGAAGAAATGTTAAAAAAAATCATTTTCAGTATTAGATTTGCTTAGATTTTGATGAAAATTAAAATAACAGTAGAGCCGACCATTCTCTATGACCCAGAAAAAAAATCATCAAAATCGGTTCATTGGATCGCAAGAAAAATGCAAAAATCTCTTTTTTGAGTATAAGCAGTAAAATCACGTATCTAAGATGGCTATGTGTTCTGACAATTGATATTAGAAAAAAAATTGAATATCGCGGGGGGCAACTAATTTTGACAGTTAATATTAGACGCAAGGCCTGCTAGAGAATTTCGCTTGAAAAAATCAAGCAGGCCTTGATTAGACGTATTAGACGTATTTGAGAAACAACAAACTTCAAACGAATGAAATTTTATTAGTGTTTCTTATTGTTTGTGGATTAAAAGTATTTTTCAATAAAAATCATAAATATTAAAATAACATCGGGAAATGAATTTAAGATTAGTTGATTCAATGTTATTAAAATATATTAATTGTCAAATTGTCAGTATCATAAGAATGTTTTGCATGTAATATTTCAGCATGTAGATACATAAAAAAATTCGCTATATAAGGTACTTGCTGCCTTTGGAGATTTTTTTATCAATCCGAAAAGAGGTCTTAAAGAATTCTTATTTAAGACTTCTTATGTAAGAGTTCTTTTTGACGTCATTTTTTAAATCAGAAAAGAGCTCTTGAGGAGTTCATTAAGTGGCTCGTTCGAACACCTGACGAAGTCTTGAAAAGTTCATTTTTGGAGTTAAATCTGACGTCCTAATCGTACATAAGAACTCTTTTAGAATTCATTAAGACATCATTTTTGGTTTCTGGGTAGTGATGTATGATTTGTATGATGTTTTTTTTCGGAAGGTTTTTGATTAATCAGGTTGTTTATAATTAGATCAATGCCCGATGCCGTTTTGTTTGGTAATACCCGTATTATTTCTTTAAGTTTCTGGTAGTTGGTAATAAGATCTTGGAATTCTTTACGTGCTTGATCTGTTTTTTGTGTGTGTTGAGTATTTCTCATTGCTCGGTAGAATGATTGTGTTGGTGTTCGCAAGAGTTTTGGCAAATAAGTTAACTTTGTCTCCACTTTAAGTTACGATATGATTGTTTTTGTTAAAGTCCGCTATCCTGCCTAGGTTCACATTCAGTTTATTAACAAATTTCTATATTGACCCGTTGTTTGGTTTGTAATGTACTAATTAAGGGTTGATGATCTGATGAAGAAATAGCTCATTGCAAAATCACACTATTGCAAGTATTGGTTCATCACCCAGGAATTTGTACATTATCACCAATTGGCCAACACAATTGGTCAGCACTTTAATTAGAACAGTTAATTAAACGTGTAATTGTAATTAATAATAAGAACATTCTTCAACTGGCTTCCGACCGATGAAGTCGTCTTAAATTGTAATTAATCTGGAAATTAATAAAATGTTATAAAACAGCATTGAGTTTTTATCAAACCAAATGGCCAGTTGTCACATGGCGATCCTGCCAGTGCACTTTGTGAGTACAACCTACCACTGCAAAAATAAATAAATAAATCACAGTGAAAGTGATAAAAGAAGAAAAATAAACATGGGACAAAAAGAATCCAAAGAAGAAGTCATCATCAGTCAAGCAGGCAACAGCGGAGGAACTACAAACAAGGCTGACACGTCTGGTGCGACAACTAAAAAAGAAATCTCAGAATTCGTCGTCCTAATAGCAGCAGTCATGGTAATTTTTGCTTTTTGCTTCAGGATATGTAACAAGAAATTAGAGAAGAAAATCAGAAATCAAATAACGAGTAGTCAAGAGTTAGTCTAATAAATTGTAAGTGTTATAATATTTGTTATGAAAACATATGAATCGAAATGAATTTATTTTATTTAAAGATTGAGAATAACATCAATGAAGAATTGATAAAGCGTTATCACCGCTATGCAACCAAGAAAAGCGTGGGACCAGGTGGGAGTCGAACCCACGACCTTTAGATTGCCGGTCTAATGGTCTTCCAGCTAAACTACTGGGCCACTACCGATCTTGGCTGCTTTTATACTATCAGAATTGACGGCGGCGCATTCGCGCACTTTAATGCCGTTTTTCCACGTCAAAGTTAATCATGTTTACATTATTGGATGCTACCCGATTTAATATATTACTTGAATATTTGTAAACAAACGGTGTATTAATTAAAGATTGAGAATAACATCAATGAAGAATTGATAAAGCGTTATCACCGCTATGCAACCAAGAAAAGCGTGGGACCAGGTGGGAGTCGAACCCACGATCTTTAGATTGCCGGTCTAGTGTTCTTCCAGCTAAACTACTGGGCCACTACCACTACTAAAAGCAGCCAAGATCGGTAGTGGCCCAGTAGTTTAGCTGGAAGAACATTAGACCGGCAATCTAAAGATCGTGGGTGGATCTGTTATAAAAGTATGCATCTGTCCCTATTGTAGTCTGCTAGATGTGTCAGCAGATGATCCACCTGCCAGTTTGCAATCCAGGGGAAAGGGATGTGGGCAGTATTGTTAGTACTTCATTTTCTGTACACTTGATGTAAATCCGTTAACCAGT